>PVIR01034501.1:0-17115 GCA_004026965.1 Petromus typicus
AGGAGCTGCCAATCGCTGCACACGAAGATGCTCACGTAGTCCTTGCAGTCCCGCCGCTCAGCCAAGGCCAGGTAGCGGCCATCCCTTGTGAACGTTATTCCTACGCAAGAGGAAGTTCAGCTGGAATCAGGCAGGGGCCAGATAAGAGGAGGTACAGCAGTCATTATCAAGGAGCACAAGAAGCCAGGGGTGGTGGTGCACACCTGTAAACCCAGCTCATCGGGAAAGCTGAGGCAGGAGGGTTCCAAATAGGAGGTCAACCTGTTTCAAACAGTAAAAAGGGTTGAAGGTAGCTTGGGGGAATAGCCCCCCAAATTCAATCTGGCCTGCAAAATAAAAGGTTAACAACACAAATAGGAACTATTTGTCTTTTCTTTTTTTGTTTTGTTTTTTGAGACAGGGTTGGGCCAAGGTATTGCACCTACCTTGCAAGCAAAGTGGCCTGACTTTCATCCCCAGTACCACAAAGAGAGACACAGAGAGAGAGAGAGAGAGAGAGAGAGAGAGAGAGAGAGAAAGAGAAAAACAGGGTCTTGCTATGCAGTTCAGGCTGGGCTCAAACTCACTATGTAGCCCAGACTGGCCTCAAATTCACAGTGATCTTCCTGCCTCAGCCTCCTGAGTTCTGGGATTATAGGCATGTACCACCCTGCCTGGCTGGAACTACTTTTCCTTAGGTGAAGGAGATATTCTGTTTAGAAAGCGGAAATTGTAAAGAACTGTGGAGTGTCCCCTCTCAGCGGGCGACAGTGACAGACACATCAAATTACAAGGTCCCCGACACATCACAAGCCATTACTCAAACAACGCAGTGCCTTCTGGATCATCAGACTTTTAGAAACACATGGCAGAAAACCCAGAGATATCTTCCGGTGGCTGCAGTGGGTTCACTATCCTTCTTTTCTCACTTTTGAACTTTGGTTGGAAACATTAAACTGTAGTATACAGTGCTGTGCTGGTTTCAAAAGTGCAGCGCCTCGAGCCCTGTACCCACTGGGAAACATGAGTCCCCTGGGAGTCACTTGCACTCAGAGTGTGAAACAAGACGATGGCACCAACTGCCTTGACTCCAGTGCTATTCCCAGCTGCTGCCACACCGGGGCAGCCCCTGGTGGCCCTAGTCCCACAGAGGATGCAGAAGCCTGGTGCCAACCCCGCCCGACCAGCCTGGCACACCATCAAGGTCCGTCTTCCCTAATTCCACTCACAGGGGCTGTGGGTCCCACGGTGAGGGAGGATCCTTGCCACTCAGCCTTCCTCTGGGAGCCCTGATGTGCCAGGGCTGAGCAGTCAACAGGAGCTGCCTCTGAGGGGCCCTGCAGGTGGAGGACGCCGGCCAGCATTGCCCGGCCTCTGCCACATCTACCACTGTGCCCTCTCCGAGACAGACAGCAGCAGAGGGCATGTGCTCAGGAAGGGGCGGGGCCAGCCGCCCTTGTTGGAAACTCCAGGACACAAAGGTCACACTCACCCTGCTGACAGGCTTTTGGGTACTTGATGTAGGACACAGACTTGGTGCACAGAGACCAGACAGTTATCCGCAGCTGTTGGGAAGAGGTAGAGAAAGGATCAACACACATTCAGCATCTCTGGGACACCCAACGTAAACTGGCAGCGGTGTCACACCCACATAACGACTGGAGTCTCTTCTGGGTCTGTTCTGTACTGACATGGTGTGAGCCACCCCAAGTCACCAAGAGTGCACTGCACTTCACTACTTCAGAGTGCTAGGGCCTGCAGAGCCTCAGTTACTCAGTCAGGAAGCAGCACCCTGCGGTCTCCTCTCTGAAGCAGAGAAGCTGCTGTCTAGACTCAGTCTGGCTCTTGTGTGGGTCCGACTCGCATGGTGACACCAAGGACTCTGTGCAAGGCAGTTGCTGCAGAGCAAGCAGAAGTCACCATTGCCGGGTACCTCCCTCCTCACCTGCCATTGTGGAGGGAGATGTCAGGTAGGGACCTGTCCTGGGCCAACGCTGCCTGCTCTCTAGACAACCGGTCCTTAAATAGTCTCCCGCCCTTGCCACTGGTTCCCTTGGCACTGAGATAAAGTGCTGAGCAGGGAGAGCCTCCTCAGGGAAGAATACAGCCACTTAAAGGCTAGTGTGGGTTCCCATGCCAGGGAGGCCTGAAAAATACCATCGGTGTGTAGCTCAGAGGTTAAAAGTGAAGCAACTCCATTTCTCCACACAACAAGGAGCAGGACGTCACCACCGAGCACCAGCTCTGACATGGGGCACAAGGGTCCCTGCATGGTGCAGGGGGTGCCCACTGCACTAAACCATCCTCGAAGCCTGCTTGTTACCAGAGAACAGGACCAGGCTTAGCCTGCAGAGCCTCCCGTGCTGGGCCCCAGGTGGTGTCCACAGTGTCCTGCCAGCAGACCTAGGGGTCCAAACCCTCTGGGACCTGGTCATCCATGCAGTTCCTCAGATGCCCTAGGGAAGTGCATAAGTGTGAGGTGGGCAGCACAAGCACAGTCACCCTGTAGGGCAGGTGGGACCCCAGAGGCGCCCGCCTTGGAACACAGCCTTGTTTGGGGTGTGGCACCATTGCCCTGGTCTCCCAGAGCTCTGGGAACTCCTCGGAAACACAGGGCAGGAAATGGACAGACAGAACACAACCAGCCAGACTTCTACCCTTCACCCTCAGCAGAAATAAAGAACTCTACAAAATAACTACCCAGCCAACTGCGTATGGCAGTGCATGCCATAATTCCAGTAATTCCAGCACTCTAGGAGGCTGAGTCAGGAGAACTGCAAGTTCCAGCCCAGCCTCAAATGGAAAAAGGGCTAGGGATGTAGCTCAGAGGCAGAGCATCAGCCTGGTAGATGAGGTGTAAGGCCCTGGGTTAGACCTACTGCAGCCCTCACCGAGGAGCTGAGCATTCACTGTGCCAGCTGTACTGACATTGACAGCCGGAGAGACAATACCCCTAAGCGGCGAAGACCTCACCAAGGGCAGGGACCACACAGGGTGGGGCCTGAGGACAGGGACACTACGGCCTGGATGCACCCTGAATGTCAGACTTCGAAGTAAAGGCACAGAGTGAGCCTGCAGCCAGAGGTGGCAGGAGGGAGTGGGAGTGGGAAGGGACAGCCTTCCACAGGGTGCCTGAACACACTGTCCCTGCCTTGACGGTGGGGCCATGCATCAGCGCAAGTTGGGTGACTGCTTCCGAGATGGCTGTGTATTTTTCAGCGCTAGGATCAAACCCAGGGCCAGGCACACGAGCTCGGGAGTGTCCACCCCTGACCTGGTTCTAGTTTTTACTAATCATGGGCTGTTTACAACATGGACACTAAAACTTAAGGACACAGAAAAGATGAAAAGAAAAAGAAAAGGTTATACCAGGAAAACACTAATGAACAGGACAGGGCTGCTTTATCAAATCCCATAAAACAGGCTTTAAAATATAAAAAAATACTCCACAATAAAAGGTTCAATTACAATGGAAATGGTACAAACAGTTCTAAGTCTGTAAGAAGTTAATAGCATGGCCTAAAGAACACACATACCAGACGTGGTGGAACACACCTTCAATCGCAACACTCAGGAGGCTGAGGCAGGAGGATTGCTGTGTTTGAGGCTAACCTGGGCTGGCTACACAATGAGTTCAAAGTCAGGCTAAACAGGATAGCACGACTGTGTTCAACAAAACAAAACATCTGGGGCATCTGGACATCTGGGGCAACAGAAAGGGATTAATCCTGCCATGTACTGAAATATCCAGGAAAATCTCAATAAATTCATCAGTGTCACATTGACACTTAAAGGGGCCAACAAGCAATGGTATGGAAAAGCAGAAGCTTTCTTACAAGCATACAGTGCTGTCACAGCTGGAAAGGATGGACTGTTACACAGCTTGGTTTTTGCATGGTACTGGTGACTGGACTCTGGGCCTTCACAAAGACTAACATCCGCACAACTTTTTAAATTTCATCTTGATATGTGATCTCGCAAAGTCACCCAGGAGGGGCTCAAACCTGCAATGTTCCTGCCTCAGCTTCCCAGGGGCTGGGATTACAGATATACACCGCACATCTGGCCACAACACCTCTGGGCTTCCAGCGCTCTAACATGTGGTATACACACTATTCCAACCATGGCTTTCCCACTCCCAGGACAGAGGACGGGAGCACGTTCGGCCGGGGCAGTGGACGGAGGGCTCACACTCACGTGGAATTCAGTTGTGTTCAGAATGTGACGCCCATCCGGGCTCCAGCATGAGGCTACCAGCCCTGCTGATCCCTCATCGATCTTGCAGTGCCATTCTGGCTGCTCCAGAGACCAAACCTGAGTCACAGGAGGAGGAACACACTGTGAATGGATGCCTCTCTGAGGGGTGGAGGTGGCCAAAGGACAAACAGTGCCCAACTGCAACAGGAGGAACAGAGTGGCTTGATCTGCTGCTACAGCAGGCCGAGGTTCTCGCAATTTCCTTCTGCAGTGGTCCTAATGCTGCCATTGCTTGGAGCTCACTCAGCTGAATAAAACACTGCCTTCCAGGACTCCTCAAAACACAGTATCCAAGTTTCTAGCCTCCTGCTGGGATGCATCCCATTTCTGAGTTTGATTTTGCTTAGAGACCAAGAATATTTTTGCATTTTCTCCTTTTAAAAGTACTTAGATAAAACAGTAGTGACCATTAAAATTCTAAAAACTGACTTCTGAACTACACTTCCTTTTTCCACACAAGGAGGGCACAGAATAAAAGTCATCCCTCCTGGTGCCTCCTGGGCTGTCCCCTCCCTCACCCACACTGCAGGCTCACCTGTACCAGCCCCCGCTTGTACATGGCACACAGGATGAAGAGGGAGTCCGCTGACCACTCCATGTGCTGCACCTGGTCCAGGCACGTGTACAGCTGCAGGATCTGCAGGGTGCTTGCATCCCGGATCACCAGCCGGTACTGGACACAAGAGGCCTACAGGATCATGGGAAGAAAGCCCTTGCCGTTTTCCACTGAGCAGGAAGGCAACCTCCCAAATGCCAGCTGGCCCTGATTCAGCAACTGACTCTTTCCCTCCTGTCCAATATATTTTGTATCCACATAGCTTTATGTTGGTCAGCTGTTATATAGTTTATTTCTGAAATAAGATAAAATTAAAGATACAAGATAAAACTAAATATACAAACTAGGCTTCCAACTTTATGCCCCACTACCTTGATTTGATCATTACACACTATCACATGTATTATCACTCTACTCCAGAAATCTGTAAGAAGTTTTATAAAATTGCCATGCTCTAGTATACTAAAGTATGAGTACTTTAAACTACTTAAAGTAATTCTATTCCTTTTTAAACTATATATTAAAAACTAAGCTTAAGTAGAAAACAGCACTATGAAAAAGGCTGTCTATGATAAATACCAGAACCTCTCCTAATTCAGTCACTTTTAGACCATTTACTCAAGTTTTAAGGACTTGAAAATCAAGGGCTCAAGCAGCGCACAGTGGCCCAGCACCAGCGTGGGGGGGGGGGGGAACTGCTTCCTAGACTACATAGTGAGTTCAAGGCCAGCAACTACACAGTGACCCTGTTTCAACAAAGGAACAAACACCAATACTGAGACCCTGTCTCAATAAAACAAAACAGCAACAGCAACAACAACAACAACAACAAAAACAAAAGGTCAACAGGTGCTTCTCACATTCTGCAGTTGTAAAGATAGATATTTCATATTTCATAAACATTCATAAATGTTTATCTGCATTAGCTTATTATAACCAAATAAGAATATGGTTGTTTTGAATATATTTTCTTAGAGATAGTTTTTTCAAGTCCATATCTAAGCAAATATTTTCAACACCTGAATATCATCCTGTTGGTCATATATTACGCCACAACCTAAATATCAAGAACTGACTGGGGCCGGAGATTTAGCTCAGTGGTTCCGGCACCTCTGTCTTGCAAGCGCAGGGTCCTGGTTCGATCCCCCAGAAACCACATACAATACTGGGCGTGGAGACTCACACCCAGCAGCAATCAGTACCACATACCACAGTGCCGAGCGTGGTGGCTCACGCCGGTAATCCCAGCACTTGGGAGGCAGAGGCAAGAGGATTGCTGTGATGTGAGTTTGAGGCTGAGCTCAGGGCCAGCCTGAACTACAAAGCGAGACCCTGTCTCAAAAAAAAAAGAAAAAGAACTGACTTTTGAGTACTGATTTTTTCATGTTTGTACTTTATTACGCCACAACCTAAATATCAAGAACTGACTTTTGAGTACTGATTTTTTCACGTTTGTACTTACCAAGGCCAAACTAGAGTACTAGCTCACTAACTTCCATAAAAAAAGAAATCTATGAGTGGGGATCCAGCTCAGAAGGGCTGTACCTGCCTCAAAAGCACAAGATCCTGAATTCGAGCCCCATCCGTGGTATGGGGGTAGGGTGATGTGGTGGTTCACAGCTGTAAGCCTAGCACTTGGGAGACTGAGGCAGGAGGATATCTGTGAATTTAAGGCTAGCCTGGACTACACAGTGAGTTCAAGGCCAGTGTGGACTACAAAGTGAGACCTTTTCTCAAAAAAAAAAAAGCCATATTCATTTCCATGTAAAAAAAAAGTAGGGAAGTTACAGTCACTACAAGTGTATCACAGTATTTTATTTTTTTTGAGACAGGGTCTCGCTTTGTAGTTCAGGCTGGCCCTGAGCTCAGCCTCAAACTCACATCACAGCAATCCTCCTGCCTCTGCCTCCCAGGTGCTGGGATTACAGGCGTGAGCCACCACACCCCGCACAGTGGTATGTGGTACTGGTTGCTGCTGGGCGTGAGTCTCCATGCCCAGTATGGTACGTGGTTACCGGGGATCGAACCCAGCTCCTTGTGCTTGCAAGACAGGTAACGGAACCACTGAGCTAAATCCCCAGTATTTATTTTTTTCACAGAGTGGCCTTGAAAATTGTGACCGGTCCAATGAATTCCTTACAAAACACTAACACTTAGAGGGATGATATGGAATCTTCTTCAAGACACTGAAATTGGAAACAAAGAATTTCCACATTCAGTAGTTAGGATAGCACTTTCAAGGAGCTGATTATCCATTATTTCATAAATGGATTATCAAGTGTTTCACAATTCTTTGATAAGAGCATACAACATTAGGGGAGTAAGCATAACTCTCCCTCCCTTTCCCCATACTTTGGGTTGAATCCAGGGCCTTGTGTACACTTATACATGCATCTACCACTGCAGTACACCTGCCAACTCCTGATCTTTCTCTTTATCATTCACTGAAACTTTCATGCATGGTAAAAACAAAACTAAAACTAATTTAGAGAGGGGGCAGTTGGAAAAAATACCAAGAGCTTTGGGATATCCCTGAAGTTAGTGACATTTTTTGTTTTGTAGCTGAATGCTATTTTGTGTTTTAGAATAATATCTCATAAAGAACGCTAGCATGGAACTTGAGTTACGTTCTCTAAGGTCAAGAATAGGGGTGGAGAATCTATGGCACACATGCCATGCTACAGAGGACTGTCTGTTGTCATTGAAAGCTCTAAGATGTTCATCATCACTGGTCTAGACAAAGGTAACAAGAATGTTAATAAAGTCTCAAACAACAACAACAAAAAAATGAAGTATCATTCAATTAAACAGAAGATGGAGAACTGAGCACAGAGTCACACATCTGTAATCTCAGTTATTTGGGAAGCTAACGCAGGAGAGTTCTAAATTCCAGTCTCTTGGGGAAAACTCTGCAAGACTCAGTCTCAAAATAAAGAGCTGAGGACATAGGTTGGCACAATGTTTGCCCAGTACAGAGCCCTTGGGCTCCATTAGGGGGGTGGGGCGGTATATATAAAACGAAGCACGGTTTTTATCAGGCCGGCGTTTCCCCTTTATGGCTTCCTGTGTCAATGACCCGCGCCCTTGCCAGGCACTGACCACAACAGCGCACGTCCAGATTAGCCCTTTGGGGCTGATTTAAGCACCATTCTATCCCCCACGGAAGGAGCAGCTGCAATCTCAGTGTAGAAGACAACTCTTTCTTCTCCTCAGAGCAGGACGCCACTGAACTCAGGCACTCGAGCGTAGCGGAGGCGAAAGGAATGGTAAGAGAAGACAAAATACCCGCACTGCTGCAACACAACAATCTCTTTGCCTTCTCTGTGAAATTAACAGCGCGCTGACCGCCCCAGTGCACTCAAACCCCCAGAAGCTGCCACGCCTGGCCTGTCCGGACAAAGGGAAAGCGAGCGGGGGGGGGGGGGGCGGACTGGCGTCCACCTGGGCTGGACCGGGCCGGGCCGGGCCCGCCCCTCGGGCCCCGGAGCACCTGCCCGGCGGCCCCGCCCGCCCTGCCTCCGCCGCCGCGTGGTGTCCCCAGTCAAGTGTCCGCCCGGCCCTCGCTCCGTGGCGCGCTCGTTCCGAAGGTCCCGCCGCATGCTCAAGTCGCGAGCCGCCGCTCACCAGGTACTTGCCGTCAGGGGAGAATTTGCAGAGCAGGCTGGAGAGCTTGAATACCTCTGAGAAGTTCATAGCTGCGCAGACTTCGGTCGCGAGCCGCGTCAAAAGCCCGCGGGATCAGGAGGCTGCGTGTAACCGCCGGCCCAAGTCCGGAAGTGAGGAGCCGGAAATGAGTCTCAGCCAATGGGCATCTTGGGCGAATGCGCAGCATTGTGGGTCTGGGAGTCCGCGTCGCGCGCCCGCGAAGCGGGATACGACTCAAGTTTGAGTCAGCGCAGTGGGGGCGAGACCTGCACCGCTGGGAGCACAGTTAAATGCAAACTTCAAGTAGACAACGAATCTTTCTTTTTTGTTGTTGTTTTTTTGCGACAAGTTCTCGTTGTGTAGTCAGGCTGGCCTTGAATTCATTATGTAACCCTCAAACTGATGACCATCTTCTTGTCCCCCAAAGTGCTAGCATTACAGGTATGGCACACCACGCCCAACTTTAACAAATCATTTTTAGTGCAATTATATTCTCAAATATTGCACAGGACATACTTAGACTAAAAAATTACTCGTTTCTGTAGAATTCGAATCAAACTGGACGACCTGTATGTGTTGCACACGTTCACACATCCACAGCTGCATAGTTGTGCCTAAGTACGCATACGTGTATTCCTCCAGGTGTTCGATATACAATATAGCATCTATTACATAAGTCACATTGTATATGTAACGCATAAACATGTTTTGTCTGGTGATTACTCTGTTTTCTTTTTTCCTGTACCCAGCACCACTTGCCACTGGCCTCCGTTGTTACCCTGGGACCTCGGATCCAGGAACCTCACTGCATCGCTTGTGGCACACGCCTAATCCTTTTCTCAGGGCATCTTTGCCCCGACGCGGTTTAGGAAGGGAAAGGACAGGGGAAAGCCGCGTCCACACCCATGCTGGGCCCTATTCCTTATCCCTGCTACAGGGCAACTGCCTCTCCGCTCGAAGTCCGGCCAAGCTTCTGCGGGGCATCGATCGCGCAGGACTCGGCGCCTGCGCTGCCCTTGCCCGGACCCTGCTCCCTTCCCAGGCCTCGGCCTGGCCATTGGCCCGGCTCTGCTCTCTCTGGACAGGTGGCAGAGGCGTCCATGGGCTCCTTGCTCGGTCCTCACCGAGACCCGGTCCCCTGCATGGTCCTTAAGCTCCCACTCCGCGCCATCCACAGGTGTGGCATCAGCAGCGCTCTGGGTCAGGACCCAGGCAGCGCAGCCCAGCGACCTCGCAGGCAGGAATCCCCATGGCACAGGGTGCCGCGTGAAGCCGAACACTCCCGCAACTACCGCTCCCATCCCAGGGCCCCACACCAGGATGAGGTCGGGGACCTCGCCGGCCCAGCGCCGTGCGGGTCGGCCAGGGGAGCTCAGGTGCCTCTGGCCTGCAGCGGATCCCCGGCCTAATGCCAAGCTGCCCAGGACTCGTTCCGAGTTTCCGGCCCCGCGTCTCTGAGGACGCCGCGCGAGCGCCTTCCAACAACTGACAGCACCCGGGCTGGGGGAGCGGGTTGCGTGCATGTCCCATGTTTGCACTTGGAGTCGCCTCCTAGGGTCCAGGGCGAGCCTGACTTGGGCAGGAAGAGCCACCCTATTCCCCGATCTCCTCGGGGCTCTCTTGCCAGAGGGGCCTTGGGACCCCGAGGCCACAGCCAGTAAGCGAGTGAGTGGGAGTCCAGGGGAAATGACTCCTACTCGCGGCCGTCCCGGACGCTCGCTTGTCACCGCCAGGGCAAACTGGGTCTCGCGCTCCCACCCCGCGCCTGCCCTTGCTGATCCTGGAGTTCCGGCGTGCCCAGGAGGGTCGGCAGACTGGAGTTGGGACTGGGCAAGGACAGCGCACGAGTCCGCACCCATGGGGTCCCGGTCTGGCCCGGCGCGGGGACCCCGCGGGGATCCGCTGGGGCAACGCGCGCCAAACGGCGGCGGGAAGAAGGAGGGGCCGAGAGCGCCCCGGGACCCCGGCTCGGACGCGGCAGCTGGGGAGGCGGAGCGCGGGGAGGACCCCGGGCCCGACCGCCTCCTCCTCCACGCGGGCGCCCGCGGTGCCTTCCCGCCGCCCGGCCGCGAACGGCGCTAAAGCGCGCTTATAACCCGCGAGTCCGCCGCGCCCGTCCTGTGCCCACCCAGGGCCGCGACGCCCATGCCGGCTGGGTCCGCGTCAGGTAGGAGCAAAGGGACCCGTGCGAGGGCTGTAGCCCGGGCTCGAGGCTCGACGCTGGTAAGCGAAGCTGAGGGGCGGGCCTGGAAAGCAGGGAATGGGTAACGGGGTCCGGGAGCTCGATGGGCGCGGAGCCTGCCGCCGGGGACGCGTCAGGTGGGAGAAGAGCCGGCCAGGAGACGGGTCGGGGGCTGCTACTGCGCACCAGTCTCTGCGCCCCACCTGGCAGGGGCGGATCCGAGTTCGACCTAGGAAGTCTGGGCTCCGCCGGGTGCGGATCGTTGGGAGACTCCAGGGAGCCGTCAAGCTCCTCCCCGTGGCGCCCGCGCCCCGCACCAGGAGCAGCGCACCAATCCGCAGACGATGGCTCCGGAGCCGCGCGAGGATGGGCCCCTCAGGGCTAAGAGATCGAGCCCAAAAAAGCCCGGGACGGTGCTACAGACGGCTAAATGCCGAGAGGGCCCCGGCGGCAGAATCGCCCTGGCCTGGCACAGTCCCATCCTCTCTGTCTCTCTCTCTCTGTATCTCTCTTTCTCTGTCTCTCTCTCTGTCTCTCTCTCTCTCTCTCTGTCTCTCTCTCTCTCTGTCTCTCTCTCTCTCTCTCTCTCTCGCACACACACACACACACACACACTCAAACACCTGGCATCTTCTCTGCGCTCAACGTGGCTGTGGCTGCATCTTCGTAAAGGAGAAGGGACAGGTAGACACATCCAGTCACCAGGGTCAGGAAAACGGTGCTGCCAGTTGGACTGATCACTCGGTTCCTGGTGTGCTGTGGTCTGTTCATTCTTCGGGGGAGACACGGGTCTCACCAACACAGTACTCTTTTGTTTTAGCGGGTTTTGTCTTATTTTGGTTTTTGATGCTATCGTTAGTGCTTATTTGTTTGGCTTTTTGGAGAAACTGAGTCAACTAAAACCGACATGCCGCTTTGACAGGTACTAAAAGTCGTGTGCTGAGAACCAATCTCGCTTTGATATGTTTAATAAAAGATAAAGTGTTTCATGGAGGACAAAAGGGAAGTGTCAGGTGTTGCAATATGCAAATATGAAAATTATGTATGTGAAATAAGGGAATAAGACAGGCTCCAAAAGTTTCAAAGGTTGCTCACGTCAGCTGAGCAATGACCTGCAGTGGGCGCTGGGAGCCCTGGGACCCTAGTGGATGTAGAACTCAGAAGGCTGGGCTTCAAAGCCCTCTTCTTTTGAGTTCCTACTTATTGAGGCACTAAGGATCGAAATTGGGGTAGTATACCACTGAGCTACATCCTCAGTTCTTTTTACTTTTTAAATTTGAGATACTTTTTAATTTTTGAGAGACTTACCAAATTATGCAAGTGTAACTCAAACTCTGGATTCCTCCTGCCTCAGCCTCCTGAGCAGCTGGGATTGCAGGTGTATGCCACTGTGTCTGACTTGAAATTTTTCTTGCCTATGGCTCTCAGGCAAGTTACTTAAGCTTAAGAGCCTTAGCCATCCACAGAGTCAGGTCCTGAGAGTGCTAATCTTGGAGTGTTGCGAGGACAGCAATTTGACATGGCGTCTGAGACCCCAGAGGAACTCTGGCACTCTCAAAGTGGTCCCAGCGGCAATGGATCTTGGCACTGGGTGGGAGCAGGAGCAGTTCCCCACCCCTGCCCCCTCCTAGGGTGACCATTCAGCAGGAATCTGCCTGTGACCTGGGCGGAGGCTGCTGGCATCTGTCAGGGTATGCACTGTGTGTGGCAAGGGTGCCTCATCTTCGTTTATTTATAGAGCAGCCCCACCAGGCCAGGAGTGGATTAGAGCACGCAGGGGCGTGGCTGAAAGAGAGTCTCCACATGAGGGAGACTGAGGACAGGGAGAAGATCGACAAAGTCCCAGGACTCTCAGGAGGTCCTGCCTGTGTCCCAGGGCCCGCCCACTTTGTGTCCTTCCCGCCCCCCACCAATGCTGAAAGGATATAAGAGGGTCCTGCAAACTCAGCTCTGTACGACACAGATTCGCCCAGTCCAAGCACAAATCATCACTTCCAAACGCACTCAGTTGACCTTGTACAGCAGCAAGAGCCTTGGGCTGGCAAAACAACCCCAAAAATTCTTCAGAACATCTTCCCATATGTGCTGCTTCTAGCCAGCCATCCCTTCCCGGCAGGCAATGAGTCTCTGATTTGATGATGACCAAGTCAATATTTTAAAATATTTTGTCTCAAAATTAGTCAGCAGCTAAAGTGAAATCACTGAATAATTCTGAGACAGTAACTTCTCTACCAAACGCTGGTGAAAGCTGAGTAACTAACATACTCCTCGGTTTGTCCACCAGCTCTTTCCCCACGTTACAGGCAGTTGTACCTAAGCGACGGAGGAAAGTGTGTACAGCCTCAGTCTATACCACCTGTTTCCCTGGGCTATTTTTTCAGATGATACCTTTGTCTTTAAATATGCTTCTTTATCTGGACACACTACTCACATGTGAGCCCCAAGAAAGAAAAACATCACCCAAACGATTGCTCATAGGGCACGTGTGAGCACTGGTGTGTAGTCTTGGTGCCTGTGACCTGGGATTAGGGAGAGAGTGGACCTGTCTATTCCATAATCTTCCAGTGGCCACTTAGGTAGAGACCGAAATTATGCCCATTTGTGGTACAGGGCACTGAGGTTTTTGCAGGTTGTTCAACTTGCACAAGGCTACATGGCTATGAAGTGCAGAGACCAAAGAGACCCCAAAGTAGTTCAGGCTGGCCCTGAGCTCAGCCTCAAACTTACATCACAGCAATCCTCCTGCCTCTGCCTCCTGAGTGCTGGGATTACAGGCATGAGCCACCACGCCCAGCACTGTGGTATGTGGCACTGTGGAATGTGGTACTGGTTGCTGCTGGGGTGAGTCTCCATGCCCAGTATTGTTATGTGGTTACCGGGGATTGAACCCGGGCCCTTGTGCTTGCAAGACAGGCACTGGAACCACTGAGCTATATCCCCAGGCCACCACTGGCTTTCTTATCTTTCAAGGGCACTTGCTTCTCATCAGACCCACTGCCCACTTGGGTAATCAGGAACGAACTCCTCTTGATATTGTTACCTTAACACATCTGCCAGAGAACCCTGTACCCAGCCAGATAAGATCGCATCCTGAGGTTCTGAGTAGGGGCATCTTGGGGGAGGCTGCTTCTCTTTCCAGGAATAACCGCACTGCAGTCATCTGTGGTCTGCCCTTTTCTCTGTGCTGACAACCTTCCTCTAACAAAGGGTTGTGGTGCTCCCCAAACCAGAGAAGCGGAGGAGCCTGGTCCCACCATTGCCTCTTTCCAGCGGAGGAATGAAGGCTGGAAGTGGAGGCAGTGAGCTGGAGGGTGCCCTGCTCAGCGTTACTGCTGCTGTTGCAGACAGGCCAGGCCCCAGCCCCATCTGTTCACCTGGGGTTTTTTGGCCCCGCAGCCCTCAGACCTGGGGAGACAGAGCTGAGGGTGAAGCTGTCTCTGGAAGGTGAGATACAGCCCCAGGCTTTGCTGGGCTGGGGGCACTGGCGTGGGTGGGCAGGAGCGTGTGCAGTGGGGGCAGGGGCATGTGGGAGGGGCAGGGCCCTCAGGGAGCCTGAGACCAGAGCTGGGACCTCGAGGGCTTGGAGAGGACTTGGTGATGAACTCAGACTCCGTGCCAGTACTGGTACCACTGGAGCGAGCTCTGTGGGAAAGAAGTGCTGCTTTACCCTGCAGGCTTTGAGGCTGTCTTGAAATAATGGACCACAGGAGAAATACCCTCCATGGGGAGCGCTTGGGCGAATGGAAGTATTTCGAGAACCCATACTGTTTCATGCAGACTGGATTATAGCCAAAGACTGTTGCTTCTAGTTCCTTAAAGAACTGTATCCAATTAACAAGCCCTCTTACCCCACCCTGGCCTTCTGAATGCTCCCTCCTATCAGGGACAAATTTCCAACCTGGATGGAAGCCAAAATCATAGGGACACACACCTATGTTTATAGCAGCACATTCCTAACAGCTGGGTTTTGGAAACAGCCTGTATGCCCTCCATCAACAGATGACAGGATAAAGAAAATGTGGTATTTATACACAACAGAGTACTATGCTGCCAAAAAGAAGGATAAATGAAACAATCATAGGTAAATGGATGCAATTTGAAACCACAATGTTAAATGAAGTAAGTCAGACAAAACTCAACATATATAGGTAATGGATAAATAGAAAATAGATAAATAGGAAGTAAGGGAAAATTCAAACAATCCCCCAAATTATCTATTCCATTGTTTCAAAAATATTTTTAATATAAATGCTAATTTAATTCATTTGTGCTGCTAGTTTCTTAGTTCATTGGAAAGAAATTTTTGTGCTTTTGTCTGATTGCTTCTTTTTTGTAAGAGTTGTTGTATATGTCGTGTAAGATTGATAAATGGTATATTAACCATTGTTACTCTTACTATTTTGTTATGAGATTCTGTTATATTTTTTCATAATGAAGATAGAAACCAGAAAAGCTAGTGCCCTGCTCCAGAGCTGGCTCTGGGGGTCCTGTGAGAGTTTCCGTAGGGAGAGGCATGAGGACAGTCTGGGTGGGCTGATTTCCAGCCTCTGGTTTGGCCACTGTGAGGCCAGAACCTGAAAGGAATCCTCTCAACCTCTCAAATACCAGATTATCAGGTTTCAGCCCAGCAGCACTCATAGGGCCAGCGCTGCACCCTTCCCACTCCCTCCACCTCTCCCGTGTACCTATCCAGTGTCTCAACACCAAAACCAACCGCTTTGTAGCCATCAACGAGGTACAAGCCTGCAGTTCCAGCTACTCTCAAGGCTACTCAAGTGCTGGGGTTACAGGCGGCCCGCCCACACCAGGTGCAGGGGTCTCTTGTTTGGACAAACTCTCCCGAGCTGGTGCAGTGAGACAATACACTGAGCCCCACCATCCTAATATATTGCTTAGGTTGCCTTTCAGATGTCTTACTCTGGTGGAATGTTAACAGGTACTAGTTATAAAATTTTACAAGGAAAATGAAAATAAAAATAATAAGAGCAGTTGCAACAGTTTAGGATAAATTATGATGACATTGCCATTAAATTGTTATGTCTAAAAATACATGGAAGCAAGGTGGCTCATACCTGTAATGCCAGCACTCCAGAAGCTGAGGTAGATGATGCTCTCAGTGTGAGGGCAGCCTGAACTATACAGTGAGACCCTGACTATTTCACACTGCCCATGTTAGTGTAAATAATAAGGTAGCTTTATCCAATTATAAAATATTACATCATCTGATTTGTCATCTACAATTTTGTCTTAGTGTCTTACTTGAGGGTTTTAATGTTTGTTTGTTTGTTTGTTTATTTGTTGTTTGTTTTAAAACAGAGCCTTGATATGAAGTCCAGGCTGGCCTAGAACTTGTGATCCTCCTGCCTCAGCCTCAGCTGGCATTACAGGAATGCACCACCATACCTAGTTGGGTTTCAAGTCCTAAGAAAACTTTATTGGTTTAGACATGGAAAACTCTAATTTCTTAATTATACCCAACTTAATTACATGCGATAATCCCCATTTTAAAGAAATATTTGGTGGGATAGAGGTATGAAAAGACCCTAGAAGAAATCTGAGGAGACATCGTCATGAAGAAACTGAGGGGAGAGTTCTGCGCAGGGAGAGTTCTGCGCAGAAGTTTTCCAGGGAAACTTATTATCTCTGTTTTGATGTAGTAATAGAATTTTAACTCTTACTGACTTTATGAAGAAAGCAGTCTTAGGGTGAGTACCAAAAAAACAAACAAAACCAAAGCAATCTTAAACCTTTTCTTTTTTATGTATTAACAATTTATGAAAACATTTAATGGACCAAACTATCACTTTAAAAACTTTAAGAAGCCAAGAATACTTGAGCATACATTCAGCAGCTGGTGACTCAATTTTTTTTTTTTTTTTTAGGTTTTTTGAGACAGGGTCTCGCTTTGTAGTTCAGGCTGGCCCTGAGTTCAGCCTCAGACTCCCATCACAGCAATCCTCCTGCCTCTGCCTCCCAAGTGCTGGGATTACAGGCGTGAGCCACCATGCCCGGCTGGTGACTCAAATTTTAAGAACACTTATAAGCATTAATTCCTTACAGTTACTTATTTACTCATTTTAACAATACTTTAGGTTACTTATGGAACCCAAGCATTTTAGCTATAGGCAGCATTTTAAGCTATTTTTTTTTAACCAAAAGAAACTGAGTGTACACAGGTGACATTTGGCATTGCCTTTACATATATATATATATATATATATTTTTTTTTTTTTTTTTGAGACAGGGTCTCACTTTGTAATTCAGGCTGGCCCTGAGCTCAGCCTCAAACTCACATCACAGCAATCCTCCTGCCTCTGCCTCCCGAGCGCTGGGATTACAGGTGTGAGCCACCACGCCCGGCACTGTGGTATGTGGTACGGATTGCTGCTGGGCATGAGTCTCCATGCCCAGTATTGTATGTGGTTAACTGGGGGAATCGAACCAGGCCCTAGCGCTTGCAAGACAGGCCCCTGAACCACTAAGCTAAATCCCTGGC
>PVIR01034502.1:0-17156 GCA_004026965.1 Petromus typicus
CTGCAGATTTTTTTTTGAGACAAGGTCTTGCATTGTAGTTTAGGCTGATCCTGAACTCAGCCTCGAACTCAGTAATCCTCCTGCCTCTGCCTCCCGAATGTTGGGATTACAGGCATGAGCCACCACGACCAGCACTGTGGTATGTGGTACTGATTGCTGGTGGGCGTGAGTCACCACAGGGGCATAGTTATATATGGTTACCAGGCATCAAACCCAGGACCTTGTGCTTGCAAGGCAGGTGCCAGGAACCACTCGGCTAAATCCTTGGCCTGAATCTGCAGATTTTACTATCCTTGAGAAGGGTAGTATCCTTGAACCAGTGTCCCATGGCTATGAGGGAAAACTGTATTCTTCATTATAAAGCCCATATATTAATTAATACAAAAGAGTTCTTTCATTCCTAGGAAATTAAGTCCTATGATTACCTCAACTCACTACTAGAAAGGGTTTCTGTATGTTTAGCATATGGGAATTCAAGTAGTACCCAGTGATTTTGCTGACTTGATAATATTGAGTTTGGAGATCTGAGTTGCCAACGCCACTAAGATTTGAGAGCAAAATAATGAAACAGTAGCTGCCCATAAAGAGAATTCAGGAAATCTACATAAGGTCCCCTTAAGACTTCCTGAGTACTAATCTGCATGCAAGAGGAAACTATCCAAAGGTATGAGAAGAATGACCACATAGGAATATACAGAATAATAACTAGTTCACATTCCTACTAACCAAAGTGGAAAGAATGATCCTCTATCACACAGGACGGACATCCAACAGTCAACAAAGAAAAATATTGCCTTAGCAATGGACCAAATTATCATTAGACTGAAAGCTAAATTGAACCTGTCTAATAATGTAAATAAGCAAACCCTTTAAAAAGGAGCACACTCAACCCCAAGTAACTGTTTTCTTTTTGTTGTTGTTGAGATAGGGTCTTTCTATGTAGTTGACGCTAGTCTTGAACATGCGATGTAACTTTGAACTCATGATCCTCCTGCCTCTGCCTCCCAAATGCTAGAATTACAGGTATACACCATCACATTCAGCTCAACTTCAAGTAACTAATGCATCCCATAATGAAGTCCTAACTTTTTTTTTTTTAAGACAGGGTCTCATTTTTGTAATTCAGGCTGGCCCTGAGCTCAGCCTCAAACTCACATCACAGCAGTCCTCCTGTCTCTGCCTCCCAAGTGCTGGGATTACAGGAATGAGCCACCATGCCTGGCACTGTGGTATGTAGTACTGATTGCTGATGGGTGTGAGTCTCCACACCCAGTATTGTTATGTGGTTTACCGGGGATCAAACCTGGTCCCTTGCGCTTGCAAGATAGGCACCAGAACCACTGAGCTAAATCCCTAGTCCAGAAAAATATTTTTAAAAAATAAAGCAAAATTCAGCAAATGACAACAACAAAATTCACAATGTCTGAAATCCAACAAAAATTTCCCAGGTATACAGGAAAATATGGCCAATAATAAGAAAAGTTAGCAATAAAAACAAAATCAGAAATGACAGATGATAAAAACAGCAGGAAAATATTAAAACAGCTATTAAAATATATACATTAAAATATTAAAATTATTGTAATGTGTGCACATAATGTATCAATAAAGATTTAATTTTTTTAAAAAAAGTACATTTTAATAAACATAAAAAGAATTAAAACTGCTATTAAAATATATTAAGTATATATGTTCAAAAAGATAAAGGAAGGGGCCGGGGATTTAGCTCAGTGGTTCCAGCGCCTGTCTTGCAAGCGCAAGGACCCGGGTTCAATCCCCCGGCAACCACATACTATACTGGGCGTGGAGACTCACCCCAGCAGCAACCAGTACCACATACCACAGTGCCGGGCGTGGTGGCTCATGCCTGTAATCCCAGCACTCGGGAGGCAGAGGCAGAGGACTGCTGTGATGCGAGTTGGAGGCTGAGCAAGGGCTAGCCTGAAGTCCAAAGCAAGACCCTGTCTGAAAAAAATAAAAAAATAAAAAAAGATAAAGGAAAACATGAACATGACGAAGAGACAAGTGGAAAATATAAAACATGAATTATAAGATAGTTTAGCTATTTAGCCATAGTCAGAGGTAAAACTAGTCAGGCATAGGAATACTACATATAGTCCCTGTTAGGCAAAGAAGGCATAGCATCCCCTTAGGAGCATATTATTAGTAAATTATAATAATCTATACTACTGGGGGTTTTCCAAGTAAACATGTAAATTGACTTCAACATGTACTGTGTGAAATCACAATCACTGTACTAGACTAAATCCATCTCCCCTATATCCCCGTCCCTATACTGGGGCTCAGACTCAGGATCTTGTAATACTTTGCTAATAACAGAGTTCTAGACCATCCAGTGGTACACAGTGAGTTCTAGGCCAGCCTGAACTACATAACAAGAGCCTGACACACACACAAAATGGTATTATCTCAGATTTCTTCTTTCTCTTTTTTTTAAAACGTGTTCTTTCATTAAACTTATCCATATATGAGATGTGATGGAAATACTAGTTAATGTTTAAATTTTCAAAAATATGTTACAGTAAAAGATGTATTGTCAGGGTTGGGGATTTAGCTCAGTGGTTTCATTATCTGCCTGGCAAGTACAAAGTCTTGAGTTGGATGGATCTCCAGTACCACATATCACAATGCTGGGTGTGTTGGCTCTCACCTGTAATCCCAGCATTCAGGAGGCAGAGGCCCAAGGACTGCCTCAAATTTGAGGCTAGTCTGGCTGTGTAGTGAGTACAGAACTAGCCTGAACTACGAGGCAAGACCCTGTCTCAAAAAGCATAAAAAAGGGCTGGGGATTTAGCTCAGTGTTTCCAGTGTCTGCCTTGCAAGCACAAGGTTCCAGGTTCAATCCCTGGTAACCACATACTGTAGTGCAGGGCATGGTGGCTCACCCCTGTCATCCCAGCACTCAGGAGGCAGAGGCAGGAGGATTGCTGAGTTTGAGGCTGAGTTCAGGACCAGCCTGAACTACAAAGTGAGACCTTGTCTCAAAAAACTAAAAAATAAAAGATATATTGTCGGGGTTGGGGATTTAGTTCAGCTAGAGTCACACCTGCCTTTCAAGCACAAGGTCCTGAGTTCGATCCCTGGTAACAAAGGAAAAAAAAGATATACTGTTATTAATCCCCCTCAAAATACTCTGCTCTCCTTGAACTTACTTATCATTCTTGCCACTTTCTGAAACCATTCTCTAAGTCTCTTACAAGAGTGTCTTTAGTTGTGCTGTCATGGGTGCTTCAGTGTCTGAATTGATTCAACCCAGTTACCTTTCACAGTCATTTTGGTTTGGGGAGAAAAGCCTGAAGTTACAGAGTGCCAGATCTGGTGAATAAATAGGGGAAAGAAGATGCACCGTAATGTTTTTACAAGCCTACTTTTCTATTGGATGGCACTCAGCAGGAGCAGTCATCATATTTTTGATCACATCTCATAAAGACGCAAGACGACTTCCAGAATTTCTTCAGAAAATGGCAAGAACTATGGGCTCAGTGTATTTGAAGCAAGGAGATGGTCTTTTGAGAGGAATTAGTGATAATATATCTTTACTGTAACTAATTTTTTTTTTTTTTGAGATAAGGCCTCACTATGTAGCTTAGGCTGGCCTTGAGCTTACTATGTAGCCTAAGCTGGCCCTGAATTCACAGTGATGTTCCTCCCTCAGCCTCCTTAGTGCCGGGGTTATAGGAGTGCATCACCAGACCTCGGCACTGTAATGTAAGGAAGTTTTAAAATGTAAACATTACTGTATATTTTGATCATCCCTTATAAATTGCCCAGGAATACATCCCATCTCAATACAGTGACACGTGAACAAGGTATTAAATCCTCATCCTACAACTGATGAAAGTTAAAAAACACAGGAAAAACTGCCTTACCCATTAAGGTCATATCCTTCAAACGTTCCTGAGTGGCCTCTATGGTAAGGGACCTCTGGGCAGGATGTAGACTTACACATTGCTCTTGAGAAAAATACACGGCCAGATCATCAAACAGTACTGGTCCCTGAAAACAACATGAGAGGCCATCTCAGTACAAGAGGCTTATGAGTCAATCCTGCACTTAGTCTGGGAAAGCTAAGAGCTGAAAACATTAGGCACAAGGGAGCAAAAGGCTCAAAGAAAAGGTTCCTCAGTGCTGAGACAGGGTATAAACAGGTTCTAGGGGTAGGTTCGGGGAGGAGACAGCAAACATAGACATATGTTTTGAGGTAGTGGTATAAAGACCAGAACAGTATATTGTGAAAATGACATCCTTTTTGGAATAGAAAAAAATGAGAGCTCCCAGGTAGCGTAACCATTAAGTAAAGATGATGTACGAGAGAAGAGGAAAAATCATGAAAGAGAAGTTTCAGGGTTCTCCCACCATCTTTCCTTTGCCATCTTCTCTTTTCCATGCTACTCATTGCTTAGGTCCATCCAGGCTTATTCCTCCTTCCCTAGATTTAGTGATTTTAAAAAGTAACTGGAATAAGGTGTAACTAACAATCACCTAGGTTTTGTTACTATCATTATTCAACAGGTATAAAGGATAGAACTGACATTTCCCAAAGACTATTCCTCAGCTATGGGAAAAGAAGAACTGGTAAATCACGTCAGTGCACAGAGACGTCTGGCATACTGGTTACTGAGTACCAGGCACACACTCCCGTCATGACAGCTGGGTCTGATTCGCCTCCGCGGTCGTCAGGCTCAGGTGGGGCGGGGGCGGGGGAAGCCACTGAACGCAAACCGGGGGAAAAGCACTTCGTCTCACCTGGTCGTCAGATGTCGGGAGCTTGGACGCCATCTCGGGTGCGGGGGTGGGGCGCCTTCTTCAAGTCGCCATAGGAATGTCCGGCCAAAGCTGCCAGGGGAAAGAAAAGAGCCTAGAGTACCCCGAAGCTCTCTCAGTACCCTCCAGCGCCTTCGAAAACATGGACCGAACGCTTCTTTCCGAACCCATCCCCGAAGGGTGTTCACTTACGGCTGCAGAGGTAATAGCCCCGCCCCACCCGGGCAGGAGCAGCAGGAAGCGACGCCCAGGCGACAGGCGATAACGGACGCCCGAGCCCCGCAAAACTCCCACGCTCCCATGCTCCCTCACGCACAGGCTGCGGGGAAGCTTCCGGAAGCTCTGGCTCCAGCCGCCCCTCAGCCTCCCCGCACTTTGATTGGTCAGCGCGCGCCCAGGGGCCTGTGCCTGTCACCCCGCAGCTGCGAGAGGGCGGTGCTCCTGCACCTCGACCAGGAAGTTTTTCCGGCTCCGCCCACGTGGTCTCCACGGTGAGGTGCAAGCCACTTGACCGGGTTCAAGTGCGGCGGCGTTAGGGTGACTCTGGCAGGACGTGATGTCTCTGAGAAAAAGGAAAGCAAGAAGACAGACTCTGGAACTCAAAAGAGCGTTGGTAATGAATTATGGGAATATTTCACAGGGCCTGGTGAGCCTGAAACGTGTGTCTTTACGGTGAGGTGAATGAGATGCAGGGCTCGGTTGCCAGGACGGGCCTCGGCCTCGACCTGAACGTTCGTTATGTCTTGAGTAGATTGTGGGGTGGGATTTAAAGGGGTGTCGAGTGCGCTCATAAGGTTCTGATCCCGGTTGGCCTGGTTTCTGACCCAAAACATTCTAGGGTGTGGTGCGTTGTGCCCACCACTGCAGCCTGTACCCAGAACCACAGAGGATCGCAAGCAGAAGTCGAGCCATTGGTTCGCTTCGCAAGACTTTGATCGCACATTTGCCCTTCTCGCATGACAGACGTCCCATGTTGCAGACATTGGTTCTGTGGTGTAGAGATTGGGAATTAGAAAACTCAGTCACGAATTACATGGGTGATCTGAGCCAAGTTCTAACTGCTCTTTTCATTGCGAAGAGATCAGAATGTCTCCATAATTTAAAGGATAATTTCAAAGGTTATGATATAATGTTAAGTGAAAGGAATTTTGAATTTGTAAAGGCATAAGGGATGGGGAGAAAGGACATGTAATACTGTGAAATTTATGAATATATGTCATCGTATTATTTTACTGCAAGGTTACTTGGGGAATGGTTCTATAATAAGACAATATTACGAGAATCCAACAAATGATGTTGAGACCAGAGATGCTTCCAGTGAATAATTAAAGACCTTCTGGTACCAATTCTTACAAAATACAAGTTTTAATGAGAGATTCTGGGAGGGTAATAAGATCTATGGAGAATGCAGGTTAGACAGTGAGAACATTATTGGATAATAAATATTATTATTGGATCATAAAATAGAAGACTACACACTTAACATTTATTGTTCCCTCAGGGTACCCATCAGATTGAGACTTCTGAGATCAGAGGTTTAATTGACTGAGACTACTGGCTTAGAAATTGCAGTGGTAGGACGGCCTGTCTGCTGCTTCCTGCACTGCAGCGTTCAGAAAAGCTGAACCATGAAGGATGAAGCAAGAGGGGAGGAGTTTCAGGGAGGGAGTTAAAACTTCTGTGTCTGCTGGAAACAGTGCCCTGATAGAGTAAACTTAAAGCCATCTTTGACCTGTCAGTCATTTAAGTTTTTTTTTTTTAATTATAGTACTGAGTGACAGAGTTTAGAAAATCAAAAGCTTTCACTTACTTGGTAAGATGGTAAATGATTGTATTCTTTTGTTAAGCAAAACAAGAATATGAGTATTCCACTCTGTCTAAGGACCCAGTCAGGTGGTTTAAGCATCAACCTGGTGAGTCTGAATGGTAAGCCCAATCTCTGAGTACCCACTAACCAGAATGTATCAGATCTCCGAAGCTAAGCAGTGTTGGGCCTGGTCAGTACTCAGATGGGAAGCCTGATGGGAACTATGTGGCCACAAGGTCTTGTCTTCTGCCTCTGCTTTGATTCTTATTGCAGAAAATTGTATCATCTTTGGTGATTGATTTTGTACCCTTGCATCATTTCACACATAAATAGATTTATTTTTTATTTTTTGAGATAGTCTTACTTTGTTGCTCAGGCTGGCCATGAATTCATTAGATAGCCTAGGTTAGCCTTGAACTCACAGCAGTCCTTCTGTCTCTGCCTCCAGAGTGCTGCTGGGATTACAGGCATGAGCTGCCATGCCCGGCATTGTGATATGTGGTACCAGGGATCAAACTCGGGACCTTACACTTGCCAGGCAGATACTAGAACCACTGAGCTAAATCCCCAGCCCAAGAGCATTTCTTTGAAAGCAAAATATTTGGTTTCTAGTGTCCTGGTTTGGATCCCTACAGATATTAAACTCCCGAGAACCATGAGTCTGGATAATTTACTGCAGCTCGTGCCAGTCTTGTGAAGCCTTTCTGCTTCCCGGGATGATCCATAATCTGCTCACGCAGAGCAGACTCTGGTCGACAAACTGACTGTCCCCAGTGTTTGCCATAAAGTAGCTTCTTCATAATTTGTTTCCTGAACCTTTAAAAAGATGTTTTCAGAAGTCTCACTGCAAAGATTGCTTTTGAAAACTCATGGCTTTCTTCCTGGGTAAATTGTGAAAATTATGATCCAAGCAAAGGACTTGGTTTTTAATGATGAACCAGTTCATTTTGATGATCAGTCTTTAAATTTTTGTTGTTTTTTGGCATTCATCTTTGATGGTGGGCACAGAGGGCTACCACTGGGGAAAATAACTTCATTTTGCATAGGCCTTGGTGTGTGTTATATTGTAAAATGGGGACAGGGTCATAGAGGAAGTAAAAGACAACAGACTAAAAGGATTATCACAGGGTATTTAGCACATTGTAGTCACTTAACCAAATAAGCACCCACCCATGTTCCATTCAACAAGTTCCATTGTCGTTTGTACAACAAATGCCTCTGTTGAAATCCTTATCAAACTATCTTATAACCACACATGTTCAAGGCATTTTGTGTCCTTGTCACTATTTGTACCCATAGTGCTTACCCTCTTTAAATGAGGACAGAAGGAAGGAAAATAATTCAGTTTTAAAGCTTGGCCCTCATCTCCTTCACACTTGCTTTTTGTTTATAAAAATACAGTGCCTGTCCATATAAATAATATCCCTGGAAAGACACCAGGGAAATAATAAACTGGTTAGCTGGAAGTCTCTGGTACTCAGAGTCAGGGAGGGAAACTTACTTCTCTTCTTTAGTGTTTATTTTTTATTTATTTGAGACAGAGGCTCACTATGTACTTCAGGCTGGCCTTGAACTCACTGTGTGGCCCAGGCTGACCCCACACTCACAGCAGTCTTTCTGCCTCAGCCTCCTGAGTACTGGAATTACAGGTGTGTGTCTCACACCTGGCTTTTAAATGCACTTTTGACTTGCTGTATTTTCTTTTCTTCTTTCTTTTTTTAGACAGGGTCTTGCTTTGTAGTTCAGGCTGGCCCTGAGCTCACTATGTAGCTCAGGCAAACCTCAAAATCACAGCAATCCTCCTGCCTCTGCCTCCCAAGTCCTGGGATTACAGGCGTGAGCCACCATGTCTGGCATTGTGGTATGTGGTTCTGATTGCTGGTGGTCGTGAATTACCACACCTGGCATTGCAGTATGTGGTACCGGGGATCAAACTCAGGACCTTGTGTTTGCAAGGCAGACTCCAGAACTCAGCTAAATCTCCAGCCCCAACTTGCTGTATTTTCAAACTGTAATATTGTTTATCAGTCTTGTCAATAGTTGAACAACATCCACAGTCAGAAAGGTATGAGACTGAAAATGTAGCTCAGTGGCGCTGTATCTGCCTGGCAAATGAAAGGTACAGATTTCGACCCCTGCTAGCAGGGAGGGAAAAGATATGGTGGCCCCTTAAAATTACTCAATTTCTGCAGAGATCTTGGCTTTGGAAATTATTATTACTTCAGAAAGAAAGGTTAGAGCTTCTTCATATAATATTTACTGCTCTACTTGGGACGGAATAACCTGATTATTCCTGTCCTCAGAATTGGAAGAGGGGTGTAGAGGTTTGAGTAGTGTCAATTTGATTAGCTTTGGGATCCCTCCATTGACGGAGCACACTTTTGGGTGTTTCTTGGTGGGTCACAAGGCTTGGCCATGGGGTCTGTGTCTTGTTCTGTAGTTCCTGACCTCTTTCTCTCTTGCACCATTCATTACTCTGCTTCCTGGTCACCAAGAACTGAGCAGCTTTGTTCTGTCACACTGTGATGTCCCTGCCTTGGAGCCAGTTGACTATAGACTGAATCCACTTAAAACGTGAGCCAAATTAAACCTCTCCTCCTTTATTTTTATTTTTGTTTCATTTCTGTTCAATATTTTCTGCTTTACTATTTTTATTGTTATTTTGATGTGCTTTATTTTTAGGACTTATTAATCATTTTTTTAGTAACTTTGTTCTTCTCCCCCCACCCCCTTTTTTTTTTGAGACAGGGTCTTGCTTTGTAGTTCAGCCTGGCCCTGATTTCACTGTGTAGCCCAGGCGAGCCTCAAACTCACAGCAATCCTCCTGCCTCTGCCTCCTGAGTGTTAGGATTACAGGCATGAGCCACCACACCTGGCATTGTGATATGTGGTACATTGTTGGTGGCCATGAGTCTCCACGCCCAGCAGTGTTGTATGTGGTTACTGATCGAACTGGGACCTTGCACTTGCAAGGCAGGCGCTGGAACCACTGAATTAAATCCCCGGCCCCTCTTCTCCCCTTCTTAATCCCTATATGACACTACTCTCATAATCTCTCCCAAATCACAGATTAGCAAGACAAAAATGTATGGTTCTATTAAGAAAAGCATAAAGGTCAATAAATATTAAATGTGACAAGTGTTCAGATCTACTTTTCATGCTTTTTATACACAAATACAGGTACAGTACTTTAAACACCCAAACACCTGAATTCCGATACTGTTTTGGGTTTATAAAAATAATATTGTAGAGTTATAAAATAAGTATCCTTCACATTTGAGAAGTATTTCAATATTTAAATAATGCTGCTGTAATATGTTTTCTTTCATGAAATTAAAAATTTTTTAAAATGGTGAATAGAAGGTATAATTTTATGGATAAGGAGATAAAGAGTATATATGCAAACTCAAGGATTAAAATACATTTACAGCTCATTGCCTTTCTTTTTTTTTTTAGGTTTTTTGAGACAGGGTCTCGCTTTGTGGTTCAGGCTGGCCCTGAGCTCAGCCTCCAACTCACATCACAATCCTCCTGCCTCTGCCTCCCGAGTGCTGGGATTACAGGCGTGAGCCACCACGCCCGGCACTCATTGCCTTTCTTGAATTGAAGCAACACATGAGCTAACCATACGATAACAACCCTGTACAAATACCAAACTTAGAGAATTTTAGTTAAGATATTAGAAAAATAAAGAATTTTTCCTGGCCTGAGGATTTATCCCAGAGGTTCCAGTGCCTTTCCTTGTAAGCACAAGTTCCTGGGTTCGTTCTCGGTCACCACATACAACAGTACAGGGCATGGTGACTTGCACCTGTAATTGCAGCACTCGGGAGGCTGGGACAGGCGGAGTGCTAAATTCGACGCTGAGTTCAGGACCAGTCTGAACTACAAAGCAAGACACTGTCTCTAAAAACTTAAAGAGAATTTTTCCTTCCGAAAAAGGTATCTAAAGACAGAGGTTCAGGCACCCCATGTATATTAATCACATTTCATATTAGTCAAACTTTTCTGTATTTCTTAAATCAAATTTTTTACTCAGTTGATGAAAAGACAAGTTTCATATTCAAAAACACTCAGAATGCATCTGTCATTAACTTAGAGTAAGTAGTCCTTTAGTTTTTATTTTAGTTGTGTCCAAAATACGAAGTGGAAAACTAGGAAGAAAAATTCCTACGTTTAAGTTGTATGTCATTCTGAGTAGTGCAATGAAATCTTACACAGTTTGCTTAAAACATGAATCACTCCTTAAATACCATACTGGTACTTAAATAGCTGTCACAGTTATTGGGGTGACTGTCAAGGAACTGCAGGTTTCAGTAATGTTTTCGGTTTCAGATATCCACTGAGGGTCGAGGCATGTATCCCTGGTAAATCTAGGGCGACTACTTAAAAAAGGTCTATTTTAAAAAGTTATTTCACTGAAGTCTTTTAAGTATAGGCCATTCTCTTATTTTTGTTACATTTTCTTACTCATTTCTTCAAGAGCTGCTTCTTTTTCTCTTAGCACCTGTTTAAGACTTATTATTTTTTCATCTCAGATGGCTTCTTCCATTTCTCATGGTGTTGGTGGGAAAATATCTTCAGTATAATTTTTATTAAAGAACTGACTTCAAGGGCCAGGGGTTTAGCTCAGTGGTTTCAGCACCTGCCTTGCAAGCCCAAAGGCCTGGTTTGATCCACGGTAACCACATACAGCAATGCTGAGTGTGATGACTCAACCCCCAACCCCCTCTCCTTTAAATTGGTGTCAGGTATTGCATGCAGCAATGGGAAATTTGACTGATACAGTTGTGTAGCTGAGGAGACAGGAACTGAGGGCTTTCCTCCAAGGGCCAGCTTTTATGTGGCCAGACTATTGAAGACTCCTGGCTTTTTACCACTGGTAGGTATGTTTTTAAGTACCTATCTCTCTGCTTATCTGAGGCCAGAGGGTCAACAAACAGGTCATGAGTGGCAAGAGGGAAATAATAATATGCTTGATAAATACTTAGAGTCGAAGGAGAAGAAGCAGAACTCTCAGAACAAGGGCTCCTAAGGAAAAACCTGCAGGAGGAGGGAACTTTGCCCAAGTTTCACAACTGGAAGAGATTCAGTTGCAGCAAACTTTCAATTCAGAAGGAGAGGGTAATAATCTTAAAGCTAGCAGCCAACAGGATCAGGTGGAATATATCAGATCACTGCAGAGAGGGTGAACCAAGTAAAAGCTCCTCTCTATCTTGCTTCTGCTGGGGTCATTTGAGCTAATCACATGAGGAAGGGGTGACCCGAACTGATTAAACCACTCAGGAATCATCTTGGAATGGGTTGGGGAGGAATCCCTGTGGTAACACGGTGCTTTTTCCTGATCATGAATGAAGTCTTGACTACTGTAGGTAGCATACACGAAGCCCTGAGGCAAGTGTCAAGGTAAACTGTGCATGGCAGGCCTCCAGAGCTGGCAGAAATGAAGCAACAAGTGAGTTTTTGGTTTTAGCCTAGGTGCAGGCTAGTCAAGCACAACAAGTTTGGTCTTGGATGGGGATTTAGTTCAAGTAGTACCGCACCTATTTTGGGAACACAAAGGCCCGAGTTCGATCCCCGGTATGGAAAAAAGCCCCCCAAATAACCAAAAACCAACTTGGGCTTGGGGAAGGAGAAATTTTATAGGAGAGTTTAAATAGGGGAGGGTTAGTGCCAGGAAGAGGGGGAAATTTTTGTCTTGGAATGGAGGAAGTCTTTTGTTCTAGGGAAAGGAAGTCTGGTGGTCTCTGGTGGTACTTGCACCCAATACAATAAGCTGTTTATCAGGAACCCAGACCATTCCTTCTTGTCATCCTTTATGCCTTGCAGGATGTGTAACTGCTTTGCCTGGGAAGGTTTTTCTCTTCTGCTTGGGCTGAGGTCTGGCCACAGTAATCACTTTTTCATTTGTGTTTTAAAAGTTTTTAAGTTGAACTGTTTGCGATCACATAGTCATAGGGAGTGCTTCTTGAACTTTAATGTGCTTCATCTAGGCATATTGTTGAGTGCTAATTTTGAGTTAAACGCAAATTCTGATGTAAAATATCAATATGGAGGGGTCCTGTAGTTTGCCACTGAACCTAGGGCTTTCACACTGACTTACATTTTCAGCTTTTTTTTTTTTTGAGACAGTCTCATTGAGTTGTTGAATTGGGATCCTCCTGCCTCAGCCCCTCAGAATGGTGGGGTTGATTACAGGTGTGTACTACCACATTTGTCTGAAATTCTGTAATTTTAACAGCCCACAGTGAATAGCAAAGACCCAGGTAGGCTTTTGCTTCCTGCGTTCAGCATCCATGTTCTAACAAGTAGGAAAAGGCAGAAAAGAAATGTAAAGCAAGCAATTTTCTTGACTGTAGGCAGATTCCTATTCCTTTGATTATGTGAATCATTGTTATTTGAAAGCGAAGAATAAATTCCTGTTTAAAATTTCTTGACAAAGATTATCTAACAAAGCCGCAGGTCTTTCTATATAGAAAACCACTCCAACCTGAGTGAAATTGTCACCTATTTTGTAGTGACAACGCCAGCCTCCTATCTCCTGTCAGCGCTGCCGCATGGCGTGGCCACAGTGCTGTGCTGCCAGCCACCGTGGAATTTGGGTAGGGGGCCTCTCGAGGAGGCTGTTAAGTTTGCTAATGTACTCGGCTGGCTGAGCAACAGCACTGCCAATGTCTGGTAGGGAAGTGTTGGCTGTGAGCAGCAGCCTTCTGCCCTGAACGGGCGACCACAGGCCTGGCTATATCAGCCCTGCTCTATTAAGGGATGGCAACTGGCGAGCCCAGCTGTTTGCGTGAGCTCGCTTGTCCCATACCCTTAGCGATGCCTGCCCACTCCTAAGATGGCGGCGGAGGCGTCACTCTGGGCGCTGAAGCGTAGGGCGACGGCCAATGGGCTTCCGGGCTGTGCCGCCGGTCGGCACGGAGGCGGAAGTGCTGTGGGCCGCCTCCTCTGTCCGGGCTGCGGCCCCCGGTCTTACATAACGCGGTTAGGCCCCCGAGGAGTCTCCTGTCCCACTTCCTTCGTCCCTCAGGATGCGCTGAGCCCCGCGACGCCCATAGCCGCGGCCGGCTCCCGCCAAAGGTGAGGCAGTGGAGGCGGGGTGGAGCCGGGAGGTAACATAAGAACGGCCTGGGCTGGGACCTGCGAGAGGCCCGGGTGCTGGGAGAGTGCGACTCTCCAGGAGTGACCCACGGTCGTCGCGTCCTTCGGGCGCCGGGCTTGCGGGTTGGTTTTGGTGGCCGCGACTGGAATTCGGAGGCTGGCCAGCGTCGCGTTGGCCGCGCTTGGCGGGAATCCGCCTTTTCCTTGGGGGGGGGGGCTCCCTTCCGCGCCGGACCCCAAGGTGAGTTGTCCTGGATATTGGAAATAAGAGGAATTTGGGTGGCTCCTGCGGTATCCCTCGAGGTGAAAGGTTGGGCCTTGCTCGTTTCAGCCCTGCCTCTCCTGGCCCTTGCTTCTGTTCGGTACTTGTTGAGCCGGGATATTTGTTTGCTGACTTGTTTGCTCTTAGCTGAGCCCAGATCTCTGTTCCCACAACCCCCTGTTACACCTTACTCTTCGCCGTACTTTTTGGTATTAGGGCAAATACAAGCGTTCTGGTTAGTTACAGTCTGGCCATGCTGACCCTCCTACTTCTTCCAAATTAAGCACTTTCTGATGAGCAGAAAAGGGGGTCTGTCGCTTGTCCCGTTTGAAAAATTGGGGCTGAGAGAAGCTAACAAGTATCTAGTGTCCAGCTGGTGTCTAAGCCCGTGACCTGGAAGATCAAGTAAGGAGATATTTAAACATGAACTTTGGCTGCTGCTTTAATCTCTTTTTCCTTGGCCAGGTCCCTGGGTCATGTGCTTTTGTGTCACCCTTGTCATTCCTTGATCCTGAGAGAAAAGACTAACAGCCCCATAGTGGCTTACTGTGTTGTCTGGAGTGGAACTTAATCACTGAAAATGTTGGCAGTTAAAAAGTTTTCTTTTTTTACCAAAGCAGTGAAAGCATAGAATCCCTAGTTAATGGTTAGCTGACCATGTAGGGAGTTTTGGGACTCCAAAGGTCTATGCAAACACAGCAGTCCAAGTAAAACCAGTGTGGAGGGGAGTTTTAGAATGTTTGGGCCGTAATATTGGCTGACAGGGAGGAAGAAGAAAATCTCATGTCACTGACTTAAAAGGAAACAATAGACATCGAATACATATACACACTTATAAACACACACATACACATCAGTGAATCGTTTTGAATTCATTTAAATAAAATTAAAAGCTGGGAGAAACTCCAAGGCCATCTTTCCAGACGGTCCAGTCACCGCAGTGAACACAGGTTTTATCCCCTCACTTAGGATTTTGTATCCATCAAAAATAATGTGCAAGATGTAAAGCAAAGCAGGAAGCCAACCATAGGAGCATGATGGGGCTGCAGATTCCCTTTCGAAGGAGCTCTGAGCCCAAGGATTACACCAGATGAGCAAGGCTCACCCTTCTGAGCTGAAAAATTTTATGGACAAGAAGATACTGAAATTAAATGGCCGTGGATATGTCTGAGGAATATTTTGAAGATTTGATCCGTTTAGAAATCTTACAGATGAATGTGTGGAGGTGCCAACCAGTGGGCACAGAACAATATCAAAATGGTAATACAAGGAAATAGGATCATCATATTGGAAACCTGGGAACAAGTTAAAATTACTGACTGACATGAGCAGAGAAATCTATGCCCTTCTTCAAAGTGCTAGTTTCACTATAACTAAAAATTGAATCATACACATTTTCTTTTTTTTTTTTTTTTGAGACTGGGTTTCATTCTTGTAGTTCAGGCTGGTCGTGAGCTCACTTTGTAGCCCTGGCAAACCTCAAACTCAGAGCAGTCCTCCTGCCTCTGCCTCTCGAGTGCTGGGATTACAGGCCCGAGCCACCATGCCCAGCACTGTGGTATGTGTTTACCAGTTACTGGTTACTGGTTATTGAGGACCAAACTTGGGACATTGTGCTTGCAAGGCAGAAGCTGGAACCAGTGAGCTAAATCCCAGGCCCATTTCATATTTAATTTTTGTTAAGTAAACTTTTATAATAGTCAAAAAAAATGATGCAAATCAGCCCTTTGAGTGTGGGTGTGTGCGGGTGACTCTACCATTGTGTGGTTTGTTAGGAGTTTCATTTCACAGATCTATACAACATGCTGAGTTTCTTTGAAGGTGATTAAAACCTGTCAGGCATAGTATGATGTCAGCATGCAAGCATAAAACACGCAGTTTTTCAAAAGGTGTACGTGTGTCCTCTTCAGCCTCTCCTAGTTGTAATTTGAAGTGACTTTGTCACTGTTTATTTTAACCACACCCCTGGGGAGACAGTGTGTGGAGTATCTTTAGATGGGAGTTGTCCACTTTGCTTAGCAACAGCATGCTTCTGACAAGAGTAGGACAAAATTCCTGGATGTCAGGAAATTTGAGGGCTAAATGATTCACTTGAAATGAGACCAAGAAGGATGATACTGTCATTTTCGGATGGCTGTTCATCCCCATACATACTCTTCCTATCGAAATATATCTGTTAGCATAGGGCGGCCTCTAGCAGTCTGAGAAATGTTTGATCAGGTGAATTCAAGATCTTTACATTGCAGTAACAAGGAAGAGAGTCTTCAGAACACTTAAATGGAAGAGTCTTGTCAACCTTGTTTTGCTGTGCTGAAATAGGCCAGAGAATGGATATTGTGTCAGGTCTGTCACTTTAATAGAATGTGGCTGCTTCAGAGGTGTGAGTGTGTGTGGTGGTGGTACTACTGGGGATTGAACCAATGAGTGCTTTACCACTGAGCTACATTTCTAACTCTTGTATTTTTAGACAGAATCTGACCAAGTTGCCCAGGCCAGTCTTAAATTCATGATTTTCTACCTCCTCCTCCGTCAGTGGGATTACAGATGTGTGCCACTGCACCCAGCTCAAAGGTTTTTCTTCTTCTTTTTTTTTTTTTTTTCCTCTTAAATGATGGCTCCACATCTGTATCTTGTCTTCATCACCTCCTGGAAGAAATTCTCAAAGCATATATGACACCTCAGATTCTCTTGCAGAAAGCAAGGCTGGGATGTGGGCTCTGCACTGAAACTGGTTCTGATTTTATTGTAGGAAATGCTCTCAAGTACTGTAGAGTGATGGCCTGCAAAAGGATTCTGGGAGTGCTGAGTCTCTCAGGCTTAGTTCACATGTCAAATTTGAATCAGCACGTGGTTTTAAATGCCTTTGATGGCTCCTTCTTGATATATCTTTGGGGGGGTATTTTTTTGTTTTTTGAGACAGTTTTATGTAATTCAGGCTGGCCTAAAACTTATTATGTAGCCCAGATTGGCCTTGAATTTGCAGTGAGCCTCTTGCCCCACCCTTCCAAGTGCTGGATTACAGGCATGCACCACCATGACTGGCTGACATTTTTTTTTTTTTTTTTTAGGTTTTTTGAGACAGGGTCTCTCTTTGTGGTTCAGGTTGGCCCTGAGCTCAGCCTCCAACTCACATCACAGCAATCCTCCTGCCTCTGCCTCCCCAGTGCTGGGATTACAGGTGTGAGCCACCATGCCCGG
>PVIR01034503.1:0-17185 GCA_004026965.1 Petromus typicus
GGCTCCAGACTCAAGCCTTGGGGAAATCCTCACCTTCCTCAGGCCACTCCTCACAGGCTTTATGGATTGCTAACTTTGTGGCTGTCCCATGCCTCAGTTTCTCCAACTGTAAAGTCATACAGGGCTGAACTAGTGTTTCTTAGAATAATTCAGGAACGTTTTCCAAAACCTCTTGTCTCGGTGACTCTGGGGACCCACCTATCAGAATGGAGGTGGAAGTGGAAAAGGCTTTCAAGGCTCGGCCTAGGCTGGAACCCCGGGACTCTGCCTCGCCTCAATCCCAGGCCCCAGAGCTTGCCGTTGGCCCGGGCGGGGTGCTGTGCGTCTTGGCAGTGTTCCGGGAGGCTGGGCCGGTCAGACCCGGCCGAGCAGCTCCACCGGAAAGACTCGTTTCACCCCCAGCTGGAGGAGGCTGGGCGGAAACAGACTTGTCGCTAAGCCGGAGGCGCCCCATCTCCCTGCCCCTCGGCGTGGTCCCGAGAGGGTCTAACGAATGCCAACTTGAGGTTAGAATGGCCCAGGCCACCCCCCCTCTTTCCCCGCCCACGGGTCGCGTCCCTGGGCGACACTTGGGTTCCACCCGGCCGTCTCTGGGCTGTGACTCGGCAGAGCCTAAGTGGGGGAGGGGAGAGAAAACAAAAGGGGCAGGCGGGACGAGGGTTTCCGACCCCCGGCCTGGGAGCGCGACCCCGGGCCAGGGCTCTGGCCACCTGTAGCCTCTGCTCTGGAGTGTTCAGGCGACCCCAGGCGATGAGAACCTCCGGCTACAGCTCAGTGGCACAAGCGCGCGGGTCACAGCTCCACCACCCCCTAGAAGGGCAGAGCGGCGCGGGTCCATCACCCTCTGCGCCGGGGTTTCGGCTCGATTGCTGATCGGATAGAGATCTCGGCCCTGGATGGAGTTGGGGCCCCGCCCTGGCCAAAGTCTGCAAGGCCGGGTTAGGGCCCAGCGGCTCAGGTGCACTGTCCTGGACACCGCAAAAGCCGGCTTAGGGCTGGGGCTAGAGGTTAGGCCGCCCAGGCACAGACGCTCCTTTTCTGCTGCGGTGGGACCTGGGAACTGCCCGGGCTGTGATCCCTGGGCTTGCCTCGACCATGCACCTCGCCTTCCCCGCAGCAGAGCAGCCCAGTGCCCCCAGGGTGGATAGGTGCCCCCAGGTCTCTGTCTGCAGTCTTCTGTGGCCGCCGCCAGACGACACACATCTTTGAGTGCAAACGGGATCTTGGAATCAAAACACTCCTTTCTGCTAAAAGCACCTGTACGCAAATGGCTGGAAATTCTCCGGATTTGGAGCCTGCAATGATTTGGTGTGGAAAATGATCCCAGCCCTCATGGACACCTGAGAGTAAAGTACCCTTCACCTCCAGTCTGGGTTTAGTCAGAGCCAGTCTGGAGACCAATTAAGAGAAAGGCAAGCCCAATGCACTGGGCTTGGCCTCGGGAAAGCTGGGTGAAAGATTATGTCCTGTCCTTTAATCCTGCGCGACCTTGGACAACTTATTTAAAGTCTCTGAGCCTGACAGGGTGCTCATGCATAAAAAGCCTGTCCCAGCTCTGCCTCCAGAGTACAGCAATTAGCGTCACAACTTTCTGCATCTTTTGAAGCCCCAACCATGAGAGAGATTTTCTTATCACTTGGTAAAAGAACCGTCAAAAATGCTAGGAGGGTGACAATGCTATCCTTGAAGAGACCTTAAAGAACTTTTATTTTTTATCCTATAAAAATAAAATCTAATGCTGGAGAAATGTAAAAATTTAAACTTCATTAGAAGCCATTTGTTGTTTCAACTTTCCACCAAAAATATGATCTTAGGTAATTGACTTCACCTCTTTGTGCCTCAGTTTTCTCATCTATAAAATGGAGAAAATCATAGCACCATCCTGTGAAGTAGGTGAGAAGATTAAATTAGATAATCAATGTAAAAGGACTTGACGCGGGACTCAGCGGTTATAATACATGATAACTGCTCACAGTGCTTTTTCTGTTTTTCACAGTGCTTCCTACCCTTCTACCTGTCCATTTTCACTGGAAAAAAATGTTCAAATATGCAGAAGAGTTGAAAGAATTATGTCGCAAACAACCAGCTGTATTGTGTAGTTCGCATTTTACTGTCTTGTACTAACACGTATTTGTCCACTTAGCCTCTCATCCGTCTCTCGGTCACCTGCTCTGGTTACAGCTGTGTAACAAACTCCCCAGACCTCAGTGGCTTAAACCAACAGCCTTTTTGTTATGCCCATGGATTCTATGAATTGGGGATTAAATGAGGCACCGGGAAGCAGGTTTGTGTATTAATCACTTTCCCAGCACTGGGACAAAGTACTTGACACCAACAATTTAAAGCAGGAGAAGTTCATCTTGGCTCAGAGTTAGTGTGTTCAGTTCAAGGTCAGCTGACTATAAGGCAGAGACGGTGTGGCAGAAAGGCCTGACAGAGGATATTTGCTCACTGCCTGGCAACGAGGGACAGAGAAAGAGACTAGAGACAAGGACAAAAGTATATCTTCCCAAATCATAACCACTTCCTTCAACTATGTTCTACCTCCCAACATGACATTCGGCTGTGAACCCATCAGTCATCAAGCCACTAGTGAGTACAGAATCCGGTGATCAGATCGCCTTCCCCACCCCATCGCTCAGAACATGAGACTTCTGAGGGACATTTCTGATGTAAATCATAATAGTATGATATATACTTATATCATATATGATATATACTTATATAGTATATATATAGTATATATATATACTATATATGAGTATATATATATACTATATATGTATATATACATATATAGTATATATATATACTCATATATAGTATACTATATACTATAGTATACTATAGTATACTATACTTATATAGTATACTTATATACTTATATCATATATGATATATACTTATATATACTTATATAGTATGATATATACTTCTCAGTATAGTAACCTCAAAAGCAGTCAGACTTATGTTCAGGGTTCCAAGTGTGAATCCTGGCAAACAAGGCAGAAGGTGCTTTCATAATACAGCCTGGAAGTTACACAACATCACTTCTTATTGGCCAAGCAGCCAAAGATGCTGGTGATATAGCAGAGTCACTTTGTAGATGGATGGGATGGGAGAGCTTGTGGAGTTTGTGAAGACTTTGGTACATTTGCCTAGTAGGTCACAACCATTCTTGTGCAAAACCCCTATTCCCTACCAAGATGCTCCCTTCCATTTCATTTCATTAAATCATGAAGCTCAGGCTGAGAGTCCAAGATATCTTCATATAAATCAAATCCAGGTGTACATGATGCTTGTGAGGTATGTTTCCTGGTGCCCTTCTCTATTTGAAGACCTGTGGACTAAATACCTAGATGTATTAGCTATACCTCGCCACCACCATCCCTAACAGACAAGGACAGGACAGGAACAGGAGAAACATTACTGCTATTCGAAGAGGACACAGAGGGCACATAGGAGATATTGAACTACAGCAATTCTGCACACTGCCAGCTCTCTTAAGACTCTTTCTCCTTGGGAGCTGTTTTCCATGGCTCTGAGCTCTGCCTCCGGGATCTAAGCCCTGCTCTCCAAGTCTCCCTTCCTTTTCCGTAAGAAAAGCCATGACTTCAACTAGGTAGCTTTCTAAGCTTCCTTGCCACTTACAAAAGTAGGAAAGCTCAAAGGCCTTTTCATTTTAAACTAACTCTTGCCATTTCAGGCCATGTATGCTCATCCATTCTGCACTACTAAAACCAAATACTTGGGGAAGGCTACTTTGCAAAGAAAAGAGCTCTGTTTTGACACAAGTTTTGTAAGTACAAAATTAAGGGGCTGCATCTGGTCATGACTTGCTAGCAGAGTTCTAAGGTGGTATAGGGCATCACGTGGGAATCACCAGACACCTGTGTATGTCTGCTCTCTCTCTCTCTCTCTCTCCCTCTTCCTATAAAACCATCAGTACATAATGATGGGGGCTCCACTGTGATGACCTCATCTCATCTTAATTGCCTCTCAAAGACCTCTCTTTAACAGCACACAATAGAGGTCACATTCTAACACATGAATCCTAGTGGGACACAAACCAGACCCAAAGAGTGCACAAATAATTCAATTCCTTTAAAATTTTGTGGATGTCTTATGTATCAATCCAATCTGCTGAATAGAAATCTCATAAATTTTTATTTTCAGTATAAGCTTTTCTCTACTCTGAACTGCCAGTGAGGTTGCAGGAGAACACTGCTCTTAACATTGTTGGTTAACACAGGATCTACAAGAAACTAATTCATATCTATTAAAGGCTTTTGCCTGTTTGAAAAGGTTTATAAGCCACAACCTTAAAACTCTATGATAACTTAATAAAGCAGTACAAAGCACTTGGCTTCCCCTTTACCCTGAAAGGTTTTCCCTCCAACGCCCTGGATTTTATCACTGACCTGAACTCAGCTCTTCCTTGCAGATATGCCACTGGGAGAAACATGGAATTGAGAAACAATTTCTGAACCCAGACAGTCTTGATTTCTAAATTCTGGGGGTGTTTTTGTTTTTGTTTTTGTTTGAGACAGGTCTCACTTTGTGGTTCAGGCTGGCCCCGAGCTCAGCCTCAAACTCACATCACAGCAATCCTCCTGCCTCTGCCTCCCAAGTGCTGGGATTGCAGGCATGAGCCACCACATCCGGCTCTGTGGAATGTGGTACTGATTGCTGCTGGGTGTGAGTCTCCACGCCCAGTATTTTACGTGGATACTGGGGATAGAACCCCGGTCCTTGTGCTTGCAAGACAAGCACCGGAACTACTGAGCTAACTCTCCGTCCCTCTAAATTTTGTTTTAAACCAAGCTTTCGTTCTTTAGTTCATCTTTCTCTATCCATATCTTATGCTGATGCATAGCTAAAAAGAATCCAAAAGATCCTTTTAACATTCAGTTTGGAAATCTGAGGCTGAGTTTGATTTGATGATGGAGGTTGGAGCCTCTCCCACCTATGAGTAGAACAACTGGACTGGAATGACTTGAAACTTAAGACAACTAAATGAAGTGATTCCCTATGGCTGCCACATTCATGTGGCTTCATTTACAGTGTGGTGGCCTTGAGGTAGCAGAGCTTCCCTGATAGCTCAGGGCTCCAAACTCAAATGCACCACTGAATTAAATGGACTTTTCTGATCCAGGCTTGTAAGCTTTAGAATATTGCTTCTACTGGCTCCTTAGTAGAAATCATCAGAAGTCCATCCAGACTCCAAGAGAGGGAAATGGCATGTTTTCACTGTATCCAAGTCCATGGGAAAGAAAATGCTCTTGTAGTCATTTTTGGAAAACACAATCTACCTCCCCATCTGTTATGGCTTGTATCTAGATGTCCCCTCAAAGCCTCGTGTGTTTTTCAGAGGTAGTTCGTTCTAAGGTGTGTGAGGCTGGGACTCAATATTGTGATGCTGGGTTGAAGTTATGCAATGCTAAGATTAAGAGTGAGTGATTACTGAATTAGTCCCCTGATTGGTTAAGTATAGTTCTGAGTGTTGATAATAGAAAGATCCATGCTGGATGTAGGTGACGCCACCCAAAAGGCAAGTACCCTGGAAGATAGAAAAGGGAGAGAATTTGCCTTATTGTATGCTTCTGCTTCTTTGCTACTTGACTGCTTCACTGCCTTCTGCCTCCCATGAACTGTTTTTCCTTGGAGCCAGCCAATTATGGACTGAAACCAACCAACTCTTAGCCAAAATAAACTTTTCCTCCCTTAACTTGTAGACATTAGGTATTTTGTCTCAGCAACAAGAAAAAGTAACTAAGACACCATCAATATTTTGATGTATTTCAGAGTAAGTTACAGACATAGTTATACCTCCTCAGCAAAAATACATAAGGATTTCAACTGCCCACATCCTCACCAACATACGGAGTTGACAGTTTTTTTGTTTTTGTTTTTGTTTTTCATGTTTTTTGAGACAGGGTCTCGCTTTGTGGTTCAGGCTGGCTCTGAGCTCAGCCTCCAACTCACATCACAGCAATCCTCCTGCCTCTGCCTCCCGAGTGCTGGGATTACAGGCGTGAGCCACCACGCCCGGCACTGTGCTATGTGGTACTGGTTGCTGCTGGGCCCAGTATTGTATGTGGTTACCGGGGATCGAACCCGGGTCCTTGCGCTTGCAAGACAGGTGCGCGAACCACTGAGCTAACTCCCCAGCCCCTAGAGTTGACAGTTTTTACATTTTAATTACCCTGGTTGGTTTGCCTTAGTATCTCACTGTGGCTTAATTTGCATTTCCCAGATAACTAACGATGTTGGGTACAATTTCCTGTGCTTACTGATCACTCACACTATCCTTTATAATTTTATCTTTTCAAATCTTTTGCCCATTTTTGAATTTGTTATTAAATTAATAAAGATTCTTATATATCCCAGATATCAGTCAGATATATGTTTCGTGAATGTTTTCTCCTAGTCTATGGTTTGTCTTTTTCATTTTTCAGTGCTATATTTTGATGAGCAAAGTATTTTAATTCTGTTTTGTTTTGCGATCAGGTCTCACTATGTGGTTCAGACTGGCCTTGAACTCTTCATGATCTTCCTCTTTCAACCTCCTGAGTATTGGAATTAAAGGTGGGTCCCACTGTACCCAGTGAAGGGTTTAATTTTGAACTCTATTAGTCTTTTTCTTTTATAAGTGATTGCTTCCAATATTTTAGATATATGCCTACTCTAAGTTATAAAGATATTCTTCTATGTTTTCTTTTATAAGTTTTATAATTTTAGCACTTGTATTTAGGTCTTTGAACCATGTTGATTTTTTCAGTGCTGGGGGATGGACACAAGGGCCTTCTGAGCAATAACTTCAGTCCTTTATATATTTTAATTTTGATACAGAGACATGCAAGTTGCTAAGCTGCAGTCCTCCTACTGCAAGCTTCCAGGATGCTGGGCTTATAAGTTTGTGCCACTATGCCTAGTTTGAACTATTTTTTAATGTGATTTGAGGTAAGAGTTGTGGATGTTTTTTCCTTTGTCTACCTAGTTAAACCAGAACTGTATGTCTATTTCCTATGTGGCTCTAGCTTAAGGATAAGCACATGAGAAAATGGTGCCATATTCAGATAGTCATATTTTGCTCTCTAAATATAATTCTACACTGAGAAGAATGTGCTTGGAACATCTCATGGAAAGAGAAAGAAATTGCTCCAAGAATGATGGAGACATGTCAGAAGGACACAGAAAGAGCTGCCACTGTCCGTCTCTGGTCAATTATAATCCACTGAAAAATAAAGAAATCCATGAGTGCATCCATAGTCATAAATAAATAATTGGGGAGAGCAGTCGAATGATTTCCTACAGCCCAATACCAACGGTACAAGGAATGATGGAGTGAGAAAGTCTTCTCATAACCAGCACAGTGATAACTAATTCATCAGTGGATACTAAAACTAGAAGGTGGGACTTGATGAGAAATCAGCTACTGATCCTGAAAGCAGTATCAAGTATCATCCCACCAATGTTTATCAGTTGGAAAGGTAAAAGGAGAAGCTTGGAGCCTACAGTTACACGGTAGTCAGGTGAACATCATCACTGATGGGACAACTGAAATGAGATAAAATAAGAAAAGCACAGCATCCCCTCTGGGATAATCCTGCCTGAATCACATCACTCAAGGCAGATGATCTATAAAGTAACTGGCCTGGACTCAAGGTCATAAAAGACAAGGGAAGGTAGAAGGGCAGTTCTGACTAAAAGATCTCAGAGGCTGCACACATCTTCAGTCTCAGCACTGTGGGAAGCTGAGGCAGGAGGATCACAAGTTTAACCCCAGCTTGGGCAAGCTAGTGACTTAGTGATATCCTGTCTGAATATATAAAAGTTCTTAAGAGGCTGTGGATGTAGCTCGTAGAAAGAAACAGGGTTCGATTCCCACTGCTCAGGGGGGGAAAAAGCCACCATGAAACCCAGTGTTCTGTACAATAATAAAAATTTTGCATTGTGTACAGTAATAAAAATATATGTATTGAAAAAATAAAAGACAAGATCCACCTTGAAAAAGAATAAAGACATTCTTAGAACTATATTCACAACTTTTCTGTAGGTTTTTGATTATTTAAAACCAAAATTATCTTTAAAGATATACAGATGGGTGGTAAATGTATGAAAAGATGTTCGACATCTTTGTCAGTAAGGAAATACAAATTGAAGCAAGAATGCAATGCCTCTGTACAGATATTAGAATGCCTTAGGATCCCAAACTGACAATAGCATTTGCTGTTGAGAGGATGCCAAACAGCAGGGACTCTCACTCACTGCTGGTGACAAATCAGAGTGCAGCAGCCGCTTTGAAAGAGCCTGGCAGCTCCTTCCAGAGCTAAGCATGGCCTCACCGTCCAGCCTAGCAGTCACATACCTAGGCACTTACGCAGCTGGTTTGAAAAGCTGTGCTCACACAAGAGTACGCAGGAGCTTACAGATTCGTGCGGCATCACCACACACTAGAAACAACCAAGTGTCCTGCAGTCAAGAGGAGGACAAGCAAAGATGGCAGACTGCTCCAAAGAAGACTGTTTAGTGGGTTTTTCAAAAAGGATGAGTATTAAATGCTTGTGTTAAATAAAAGAAGCCAGTCTGAAAAGAGTACATGCTATGTCATTTCATTTATATGACATTTTGGAAAACATAAAACCATAAACAGGAAATACATCAGTAGACCTGAATAGTAAGGTGCAGGTGACATTTTTTAGGTTAATGAATGTATTCTGTAATATATTGTAATGGTGGGTAAACTCTTATCAAATCTGTAGAAGTTTTTAGCACAAAGAATGAATCTTGATTAGGCAAATTTTAACAATCATTTAGGAGATTAGATAAACCTAAAATGGGATGAATATGGTTATACAGCAATAGAACTGTATTACAAATCCATGAAATAGGCAGGGTGTAGGGATAAATACCTATGAGCCCAGCACGCTGCGAGGCTAAGACAGATCTCATGTTTAAATCCAACCTGGGAAACTTAGCAACTTAACGAGACCTGATTTTAAAAACAAAACATGAAATAGGCTGAGGATGTAGCTCAATACAAAGGCTTCGAAATATATGTATATATTTTTCCTGTTTTTCTATTTTTGTGTCACACTGAATGGATACACCTCAAATATATTTTCTATCTTTCTATTCTTGGATAACATTGAATGGAACGCCTCAATTTGCTTTATATGAAATAACTTCACTGAAGAGGTAGGGAGAAAATAGTATGGATCTAATTAAACATGGAAAATTGTAGAGACTTAAGACTAGGTCTGTATGAACTGTACATTAGCAGATCTAATGAGAAAGTCATATCTGATGGATGTCAGGGTCCATGATTATGAAACCAGAATACTTTGGAATTAAACAAGTAAGTGTGTGGTGGATGGCTGGATCCTGTTTGCAAATGAGTAATGAGAGGAAGTTAGAATGCTCTGTCTGGTAATGTGTTAGAGTTGGAAACACTAGTAGGAATTCATCCAGATCATAATGTAATAAATATGGCTATCCATTGAAAAGCTAATAGAGCTTGTATATCTACACAATTGTAGATATACAACAACAATATATTGTATACAACAATATTTTTCTTGCTCTGTCATTTGACAGGACCTAGAAGCAACAAGACTCCAATAGCAATGAGTACACTTACACCATTCTCTAATAAAGGAAACCCATATGGCTAATTATACGTGTCAAAGTGACCAAACTATAGAGATCCTCGATATCTGACCAGATATTTATTCAGGGTGTGCCTTGCGAGCATTTCTGGATGACATTAACATGTGATTCTCTAGACAGACTGCTCTCCCCAATACGGGTGATCATTTACTCTATAAAAGAACAGAAGTGCTGAAACAGGAAACATTTGAAACAATTGAACATTTTTTGAGATGAGAGATTGGTTTCTCCCGTGTTTGAACAATCTTAGATTAGAATATACCATTGGTTTTCCTGGTTCTCAGGCCTTTAAACTCAGATTGAAATTATAATACTGGCTTTCATTGGTCTTCATCTTGCCAACTACAGATCTGGGACTTTTCATCCTCCATAATGGTGTGAGTCAATTCCTCATAATAAATCTATCATCTAATCTGCCTGCCTGCCTATCTATCTATCTATCTATCTATCTATCTATCTATCTATCATATACCCTGCCCTATTGATTCCTTTTCTCTAAAGACTCCTGAATCATGCACAGAGAGACTGGGGCAAATGGCTATTTCCAAGACTAGTGTTTAAGTAAGAAGAATCAGGAGCACTTTACTGTGCCAGGAAATAATGATGTGATCCCAAAACATACAGTTATGGAAATATGAGAAAAGTATATAAGAACCAACTGAAAGATTTCAATGGCAGAAGATAGAATATTTGATCAACAAAATAAATAGTACTGGGTTATAATTCAAATTGCATTCTAGATAACCATGAATGCACACTAATCCATATAAAATTATTGAATAAATAAGAGGAAAAACAGACTAATCTGCCATAGAGAATTCCAGATAATTTATGTGTGTTTTTGGTCCTCAAGAAGGCTGAACAGAGCTGCCCACTCCTTAAAGATTACAGTATTGGAAAGGAGCAAAGAAAAGCTTCACAGTGAAGAAATCTGACTAACCTTATATTGGCCTGGGAGCAAGAATGCACATGTATGTTGTTGTGTGGACAGACTTTCAACTCACTTGGGTAAATCATAAGAAACAAATTACTAAATCTTTTTTTTTTAGATAAAGTCTCACTTTTGTAGTTGAGGCTGGTCCTGAACTCACAGCAATTCTCCTGCCTCTGCCTCTAGTGTGCTGGGATTACAAGCATGAGCCACCACACCCGGCATTGTGGTATCAAGTATTGTGCTTACAGGTGGGAGTCACTACACCCAGCATTGTGCTATGTGGTTACTGGGGATCGAACTCAGGACCTTGCACTTACTAGGCAGGCACCAGAACCACTGAGCTAAACCTCTGGCCCCAATTACTAAATATTTGTCTGTGGTTAGACAAATTTGTTTTTTAAGAAAATATCAAGTTGTCTTCCAGAATGGCTGTACTTTTCATTCCCATTAGCAATGAATGAGAGTTCCTACCAGTCTCACTTGTATTTGACAGTGTCAGTGTTTCCTACATTCTAACAGGTACACTGTGGTATTGCTATCCTTCTGCCTCAGCCTGATGGAATGCTGGGATTACAGATTTGCACCAACAGATTCAGCCCTGATCAGACCTTCTGTCTATTTTTAAACTGATTTATTTGTTGAATTTTAAGAGCTTCGTATATTGTGAATACTAGTTTTTTATCAGATATGTATTTTGCACAGGTTTTTCCCTCTCAGACTGTGGTTTACCTTTTTACTCTCTTGCATATGTCTTTCATAGGGTACAAGTTCTCAACTTTAATGAAGTCCTGCCTATCAACTATTTCTTTTATGGATCAGGTTTTGACATTGGATCTAAAAGTCATTGCCAAATCCAAAGGAACCTAGATTTTCTCCTATATTTTCTAGGAGTTTGTTTAACATTTTTTATGTAGGGCCTTGAAGACCTCTTTTCTCAGTTTTTATTTTTTCTTACTACATATTTGCAGTACATAATGATACATTCTTTATGGGTAGTTGATACATGTGCATGATACATCTTAATTCTTTTTTCATCTCTTTCTCTTCCCTTTTCTCCCCTCCCTTCATATCTTGGCCCCTTTCCTTTTCTAAAGATGTATCTCCCTATTTATTATCTATCTTTTATTTTATTCATTTTTAAAATTTTTCTCTTTATATTTTTGGTTTTTCACATAAAAGGAACCATACAATATTTAAACTTTTGTGTCTAATTATTTCATGTAATATTATGCTCTCAAAGTATATCCATTTCCTACAAATGACTCAAATTTATCCTACTTTATAGCACAGTAGTACTCCACTGTGTATAAATACTACATTTTCTTTATCCATTCATCTGTTGATGGACATATAGGCTGCTTTCAAAATTTAGCTATTATGAATTGTGTTGCTGTAAAGATGGATATGCATGTAGCATTGTCTTCCACGAAGATCTGTTTAATTGCAAACTTCAAGTAGTTGATGCACCATTAATGTTTGAAAAATCCAGAAAGAAAATAATAGATAAAAATTGAAGGTAGGGTTTGAAAATGTGCACAAGTGTGGCAGGCAAGATTGCATCCTGCTGGAAAGACTGCAAATTTCTCTTTTATAAGAAGACACCAGGAATTTCTCCTCTAGGAATACATCGCTTCTCTCACATTTCCTTTCCAACCATGTGGGAAGTCATTTTATCAAGAGGAAAGTCAGGAATACAAACATTCTTGCTGGAGGGTGGAGAGACACTTCTGTCTCCATCTATCAGGTCATTCCTACTGCTTAGGAAGAGTGGGAGAACAGATCTGACCTCAGAAGAGGAAAGGAAATCCATCCCTGTTTCATATATTTTGGGAGGGAAGAGGTAGAAGAATTTGAAATTATTCCTTGTTTGAGGTGTCATCATTATTTTGCATCATTGTTTTTTCATATCTGATTCCAAGAAGAAGACCTCGAGAGCACATTTCCACATCTTGCGCTACTGCTTCAGTCAGAGGTGGGGACGCTGGAAAGGGATGCTTGCTAGCCTGGGATGCCATGCCACAAGGAAAGATTTACTTATGTGTGTGATCTTTGAGCAAACCCCACCTGATGACAGAACTGCATATTCTCCAGTTCAGCCTCAATTTTCCCCCTACTCAGGAGGAAATATGCCCGCGCTGGGAAGCAGACCAGAAGGATTGGAAGGGGGGTGCAAGGGAGGAGGAGCCAGGATGGAGCCCTGGCTTGAGCAATGAGGAGCTGGCGCTCTGTTTAAATGTGTTGCCATACCTGTGGGACATCTGAAAAGCATGCATGCCAAAGAATGAGAGAGCAAGGGCTTCTGTTTCCTGGGGGTTCCCTGGGTTCTGGCTGGAAAGGGGCAACCGTGGAGATAAGTGGTCCAGCAAAGACCCCTCTTCTTTCTGTCCTCATGAAAATGCCTTTGATGATCCAGGGGGCCTTAGGCCAAAGGAAGGAAAGAGTTCATGAAAAACCCAAAGAACTAAAAATAACTCAATTATTTCTCAGCTAGAGTGGCACTGCTCAAATCTTGGAAAAAGCAAGGAAAAAAAAAAAAACTCAAGAGCAGAAATCCATGGCAACAAGAAACCTCTGTTTATGGATAACATCCTGGGGAAGTAAGTATCTGGCTGCTATAGAGTAGAAGTAAAGATGTGGTCATTCTTGTGCAAATTCATGTAATTTCCTTGGATCAGGAAAACAAAAAGCCCAAACTCTTGTTTGTTTGTTTTTCCATATTGTTTCAAGAGTTTTAAATACATATTACAGTATTATTATGGTTGCTGAACTATAAACTGACTTTTTTTGAGATAGAGTCTCACTGTGTAGTTCAGGCTGACCTTGCACTCACTATGTAGCCCAGGTGGCCTTGAACTTGAGGCAATCCTCCTGCCTCAGCCTCCCAAATACTGGGATCACAGGCTTTATAAACCGATTTTCTATGACACATATTAATTAACAAGAAGGGAGGATAGATTGAAAGAGGTGGGTTTTAAGTGTAGATTCCAACTTCTAGGTAAAAATCACTGTGATATTTTCATTTGAACTACTGATTTCCCACCTTCAATTATTTTCTAAAAACTTTTCATTGACTTCAAACATACAGTGAAAGTTAAAATGATCCATTTTCAATATCTCTAAGTAATTAAAAGCTCCTTACTTTAGAATTCCTTTCAGGTGGTTCTAGTTTTTCCAGTTCTTTGGCTTGTTGCTGCAGACTCTTTCTGAAGGTGATTTGTAATTTGTTATTGTGAACTTGGGTGCAGCAAGTGTTTCTTTCTCTAGGAGCCTCATGCCCTTGTTAAGTGGAGACCCCGCCAGATATGTGCTGTCCTACCAAAGTCCTGGAGTGCAGGTCTCATTTCTGCCCAGGCACTCTGAGGACCCCGCCGCGGCCCTATTTATTGGCACATGTCAGGGGGCAATCTCTTAGAAAGGCCAGGTGCAGAGAAAAGCAACAAACATCACGGGAAAACACATGAGCTTTTGAACCCCCCCAAACACACACATTGGATACTGATGCTTGTTCTGAAACTCCTTTCAAAGGTATTCTTTTCTTTGCCAGAGTTTTTGTTTAATCAATGCTTTAATCTATTAATATTCTTCACAAGCTTTAAAAAAAGGGCTCTCCTACTACAGAGACAAACAAGGTCTTCATGGATGTTCCAGTAAGCAGATGTATAGGTATGTGAGTGTGCAGTTGCTGAGACGTGCAGGTGTGTACATGTGCAGTTGTGCAACGTGGAGGTATGTAGGTGTGCAGGTGTGGGCATGTGGAGGCATGCAGGTATGCAAAGATGTAGGAGAGAGACTGAGGAGCAAGCAGGTGTCCTCTGGATGAAGTGACAAGGTGACCTGTCAGGGTTTGCATTATCTGAAAAAGCCAGTGTCTCCCAATATTGGCCAGAAGTTGTCATTTTAGCTCTTTCCTGGTGGCAAACCTACGGCTCTAGCAACATGACTGTTGTAATCAACCCTACTGACACACTGCACACACTGCAAGGGGAGTCATGGACTTGACATTCTAAGCTCAATGCTCTCACAGCCCAGGAATACTTGTGGCTCGCAGCCAACCTTAGACTGGCCAGACTTCGTGTGACAGCTTTGCTAAGCGAGTGCTCCTTCTCAAGGATGCTTACGGTCCTAGCACTCTTGGCTCATTTAGAAATGAGAGCTCCTACTATAGAAGTTGGGCCAGAAGAGAGAAGGGGAACAAGTACTCAGAGATGGAAGTAATGGGTGATAGAGTCATGGGAGGTCTGCCTCTGCCAGCTGCAAAACAGCAGGACAGTGAGTGTGTGGCACCTTGTTTGGTGTCTGCAAACCAGGACCAGGTATTGGAGGCACCCTATTCCTGAGACACCTAGTTTTCAGAAAATGAGGCAGACTTTAAAATTACCTGCCAGCACCTGCCATGCAAGTGCAAGGGCCCAGGCTTAATCCCCGGTTAGCACACACAACAATGCTGGGTGTGGAGATTCATGCCTACCAACAATCAGAACCACATACCACAGTGCCAGGTGTGGTGGCTCACTCCTATAATCCCAGCATTCAGGAGGCAGAGGCAGGAGGATTGCTGTGAGTTCAGGGCTAAGCTCAGGGCCAGCCTGAACTACAAAGTGAGACCCTGTCTCAAAAAAACCAAAAAAACTACCAGCCCTAAGCCTTCCAATTTCAATCTATTTTTCAAATATTGAACATTCAAATGTGAGTTTTCCTTTCACCTGTGCCAAGGGCTATACAAGACAAATGCACATCATGTGACTGTCACTCAGCCAGCATTTGTGAAATGCCATCTATGTTGCAGGCATGAGGATCAGTGTGAATGATACAGATCAGACCAAGACTGTCTCCAGGGAGTTTACATTTAGACAGAGGGGAAACAATAATGCTATAAAGAATAACTGTTAGTGGCATCCAGAGTCAGATGGGAGTCACGGATGAGAAGGGATCGCTTCGGTCCTTTACATAAAGTGAGAGCCACACGGAGGTTTTGAGCTGTGATTGGAATGACAGCTTCAAAGATCAGAGGGAAGAAGTTTCCAGGCGGAGAACAGAGAAATAGCCAGTGCAAGGGTCCTGAGGCAAGAAAGGGCTGGAAGTGTTTCTAAAAAACTGTAGATGCCAGGGTGGTGAATGCCTTGGGGAAGGAGGTGGGTGAGAGGTGCCAACAGGTGGCGAGGGCAGGCCGGCCCGGGCCACAGTCCTGAACACAGCGGGAAACCATTAGACAGTTTAAAGCTGGAGAGTGACATGAACCAAATCATCTTTTACAGAGTTCCCTCTGGCCATTTATGAAATGTTAAGGAGAACCAGAGAAGGGCTGGGCACCAGGTACAGGACGGCACGTAGAATGTTACCGCATCTGTCCCAGGGACAGGAGACAGAGGCAGCGAGTGATCACGCCATATCCTGGAGGACTGGCCCCACTTTTTGACAAGACAGCTCTCAGCTCCAAGGCGGTTTCTCAGTTGTCCCCGAACATGCACACTCCACAGAGCACACCTTGGAATTTGGTGCCATCCACTTCAGCTAAATTCTTATTCATAGAATCTGTCTTCTTTTGCTGGTTTTACTCAGGCCAGTTGTTCTGGGTATGAGATTAAGTACTATCTTTGCTTAATTACAGAAGTCAGTTATTCCAGAATCTTAGAATCTTTAGCCCTGACTTTTTCTTTTTCCACATAAGGATTCAGAAAAAAACTTAGAAAACCAGCCAACCCCCAAAATAGTCATCATTGACAGACACAGATTCCTGCCCAAGTGTCCCAGAGGACACCAGCGGAGGGGCTAACACTTCCTGTCCACAAGTGAATACTGTTTCCATATGTAGGTATCTTCATTTCTTCACTTGATATCTTATTTTTGAAACCATAGATTCAGGTGAAGTCTGCAAAAGTAGCATTGCCTTGGAAACTAACTTTATGTATGACTTATATACTTTAGAAAGGCAGGTCACTATTCTAATCAGAATAATTACTAATACTATAGGTGCCAAGGCAAAGGTGATATCCAAAAGACACAATTTGCCTGTGGTGGGATCAATTATCATACCTTACTATGCCACGATGCACTTCCTTCCTTCCCAGGAGCAATAGATTTTGCGCTAAAGATTCTCACCTAAATCCTACTGTTATACATCATCTGCAAAACATGACACTAATGTAAGCATCTTAGAAAACACTTCCATGTACACATGTAAATAGTGGGAAAATAAACTAAACAGAAATCAGCAGAGTCGCTACTCTTCAGGGACTGAACAAAAAGGTAACTGCAAACAAAGATGCTCGGGCATCTTCGGTCATCCAGCTGGTTTATCGTCCCAAGACGCCGGGTGATGTCACAGGGCTCTAGAGTGGCAATACCACAAATGTGGTTCTAGGGTTGGACCAGCTGCTGCCCCAAGGGGTACAATATAGAGCCCATCCAACTCATGCTCGGGAAGTGCATCTCACACTTCCAGACTGATAGGACACTTGGGGATTAAGTCAGTTACTTCAAACATAATAACTGAAATATCTTGAATATGCTATGGTTGAAGTATTGATACATTGAAACCAAATAATGACAACTGGATAGACTCATCTCTTTCTGCCGTCA
>PVIR01034504.1:0-17171 GCA_004026965.1 Petromus typicus
TTGCGCAATAGAATGAATTTGGCAGAAGACCAAATTTCAGACCTAGAAGACAGGATCTCAACCAATGAACTGGAAAAGCATAATCTATGGAAAAAAGCAAGCGATAATGAAAAGGCAATCCAACAGCTCCTAGATGATTCAAAGAAGAATAACATAAGATTGATTGGAGTCACTGAGGAAGCAGGAGACAATGCTAAACTAATGCACTAATTTATTAAAATATAAAAATCACTCTATTGATTTATATCCCATTATTTACTTAAACATTGCCTTTATTGAGCTAATCCATCTGAGATTTGTTTTAAATTCTAATGAACTTTGAAGATATTGAAATCTACCTAAAATCAAAGTAGCAGTGAGCTATCTCTAAATGGCAGTCTTACTTTATACTGCAGCTGGGGAAATTGACAGAGAAGTCTCTAAAAATCTAAGTTATGTAAGATGTCAGCTTATTCCTGGTGGTTAAACCCACAGTTTAGTCTAGACATACCAGAAAATATGTTGTCAGACAAAGATAGTGGAGGCTACTGATTATAATCAGAAAAGAGGAAATGAATATACATAGTCATGGACTTTTGTGGATAAAAATTTTATTACATTCAAATAGCTTCAATTATAATGTCAAGTTTGATTCTTTGGTTCCTGAATCCTCTTTCTGTATTCAATCATGATAAAGGTACAGATGCTGACAAGACCTCAAAAAGATGCTCTGGTGAATTCTATAATTATGACAGGGCTCATAAGCAAAAAAATGAGGGAAAGGAGGCAGAGAGAACAGAAGAGAATCAAGCTATGTCTTTTATTAAACCTATATTAAGAAGTTAACATTCAATAGCTTTGTTAAATATTTTTACCAAAAGAAGATCATGTCTAAAACTAAGACCCCGTGGTCCCCGTACATTTCCAAACCAGCCTCCAAATGCCTTAAGTTTTTGCTATTTGGTATCATAGATTATTTTTTGGTATTATATATTATTTGAAATTGTGAAAAATTTTTCTAACATTCTACCCTCATTCTAGATATGTTAATGCTTCTCTATCCTTCATCAAATTTTAAAGATTAATGGTTCCAAGAATTCAAAAGTGCTAAAAGTATACTGAAGCAAGAAGCAAACTTTCATTCCATAAACCTCTTTTCTGCCATCCTGCCTGCAGGTTCTAGCAGGGAAATTGTAGACAATGCAGCATAGAAATTTACCCTGGTATTCAATGTTTAAGATCTAGAAAATAGCATGTTGGCAAGGTAATCTAGTGAAAAGTGATCATAGCTGGTTTTGATTAAGTCTATTTCCCTTTTTGATTTATAATGAAAATTCATGCCAAAGCACATTATATCATTTCCCTTGTAAATAACATGCAATTGTTTCCTACTAAGCAGTAGATTTAGCCACTCAATTAAGATTTGTGGCCCTACAGAATCCACCTCTGCTTTTTTCTGTTCATATTATCTTCTTGTACTTTTCAAAATGAATCATGGGGTGTTAGAGGTATAGTTCAGAGCTGAAGTGCCTGCCTAGCATGTGTGAGGCCTTGAGTTTGATCTCCAGCCATCAGGGAAGGGGAGGGTGAGGAATGGATTTCTAAACTCCAGCCAAGTCAGTCTTATCACTGTCTTTCCTATTTACAATGGTCTTTGTTTGTCTTATTTTCCAATTTGAAATGCCCTTCATCTCTGCCCTGGCTCCAATACACACACATACGCTCACTTTTACACACATCCCATTCCTGGTAGTCATTGAGACCTTCAGCTTTTCCCTTTAGTGGTGAGGGAATGGTACCAAGTCTGATCTCATTGATATCATTAAAGCAAATCACATTTGAAATGTGCCAGCATAAGAAGACTAGCAAATGTGAGCTTGTCCCCTGACCTTAGTCCTTTTATACAAATGAAAGGAGTATTTCTTCCATAATTTTCTTCTGCTAAGTTTCAAGATTTTTTTTAGAATCCTTCTTATGCAATTACCTTTAGGACCCCATTAAGAGCACATTCAATTGTTATTCCCACATAACTGGACAAGTAGATGCTTAATTAGTCAAAAGAATATTTTGATTCTAGAACAGGACATCAGAGACCTATGCCTCACAGGGATGGGATGGAAGCTCCATGAAATGGTCGGGGTCTCATGCCTTCCATTGTTCCGCCCAAGTACCTTTAGAAAAGGGTTTTTGTCCACAAGATGTCTTCATGGTTGAGAGATCCAAAATCTTTCCCCACCTTCAGCTTTGCTTTTTAATGAAAAATGAAAACCCTTCCCAAGAACTTCAACCTGCATTGTCCAGCCACCATAGGTAGCATCAAAAAATGCCAAGCGTTTCCCAGCCTCTATGATAAAGGGCCAGAGAGTTGAAACATATATTGCAAAACCCAACATTTTCATAATTGATTTATAAGCATATATATTTTTTAAAAATTAGTGTTAAATCTACCTTAAAAATGTGTACCAACTTGATGTTTCACTGCATTTCAATGTTTATATTTCCATGAGATAATTGTGATTGTGCTTATACAATAAATATATACATATATTTTGAAAAAAAAAATGTGTACCAACTGTAAATATTCAAAATGACATGTTGTGTTATCTGCAGGCAATAAGAGGATATGCAAACCATTTGGATAATGGCAGCACTGGAATAATTCTTCAGGCTCCAAGAGTAATTAAGGTGCATGATACTCATTAAATGGATGACTTCTCTTAATTTGCACTTTAAGCAAGTCAATAGGTCACCGTAGAATAATATGCTGCCTCTTATCCCCACGGGTGCGTATAGTCTAATGAGGAGGTAAGACACTCTTGGAAGGCATTCTGGGTTCTGTCTCTTTCCTTCACTCCTACTGCAGTCAACAAGACAAAAAATAGAATCCACTGAGGTGTATGATTCCACCTACAATGAAGACAAACAGAGTGCCACTTTATAAATGATACTTTAAAATGAAACAACTGGAAGTTGCAAATATGTGCTGACCAATTACAGTGCTCTAATGTTACACGTGTGCTTAGCTTAGTCCTTTTGCATGGTAACCACTCAGCCAATGCTTGAATTGGACACAGGCCACTCATTTGCCCATGGGGCTAACCAGGGTTGGATTTCTATTCTACACATGGGAAAACTGCTCTGTGTGGATATGTCTCTAAAAAGTTTCTAAATTTTTGGCATTGCTGTTAAATTGGCAACTTCTCCACTGAGTAGGAGAGGAAATACAGACAAGTTTAACTGAGATGGCAGCAGCACCTCACAACTAAACTCTAGGGGCACCATTCATTTGTCACTCATACTAATGGCACCTCTGGAACTGTCCTGTGCGCAACTCATATAACCATTTGCTACAACACTTTGAGGTGGCTCCATGGACATGGCTACTACTTGCACTGTCCTTGCTTATTCAATAGCTAAATAATGGTTAGAAAGAAAAATAATTCTGCAAGACTAGACCAGAATTCCAAGGCATCCACTGCTGCCAAGCTCCTTGTACCTAGTTTCAGAAAGATGGAATTCCAATGTGTTGAGCAGCTCAGGAAATTCCACTGGAAAATTCTAGGGGCATTTATAGTCCAGTTCATGGCATGATCCTAGCTACAACCTGGCCAAGGTGAAACTATTTCACTATAAATTTTTTTAGCTGGTTGGTAATTATTTGTGAACACACCATCAACCATATGTAAATTAGCTATAGATACAGACTCCATGCAGCCCACAGTTAGGAAAACGAAGCACCCCTAAAGAAGGTTGTTCTAACAGAAAGTAGCCAAACAGGAGGGGAAAAAAATCAAGAGAACAGTACATATTAGAGTACTTACTCCATGCTAGGTCCTATAGCGATAACACAGGAAACCTAAAAACAATTCTCTGACTTTGAAGAGTTTAGAGCTGACATCCAAATTGAAATGAGCTCATTCATTCATTGAATAAACAGTTGATTAATCCTGGCTCAAAGCCACATATACATCACCTCATTTTATCTTCAAGACCCTATGAGATTGGTCCTATAATTAACTTCATTTGACTTTGTTAACTTCATAATTAACTTCATTAATTTGATGAAAAAATGGAAGTGTAGAGAAGCTGTGCGTATCATTCAAGACTAAACAGAAAATGAGTAAGCTGGGCTCCATCGCAAGCAGTAGTAACACCTGATGGTCACAACCACAAGGTAAAAGCATAATGCAAGTGAGGGTTCACAGGATACAGACATCCTGCCAGTGCCACTGTAGTACATGAGGGACACCCAGAAAGACAGGAGAAGAACTGAAGATTCAGAAGGTGAAGACAGTCAAAGTATAAGGAAAGGGGAGAAGAAGAGTTCCTGATTGGTGTGAGCATGAAATATATTTTTGGCCTTAGGGCATCAAAAATGTCTCCAAACCAGCCTTCAGAGGCATTGTAAATATCTTCAGAGATATTGTAAATATCTCCTCAAAAGAAACTGTCAAGAGACAATGCTTGAAAAACTAGCACATCTATGTTGGATTAAGGAGTGGGCATCTAATCAGACCCCTGAAGTTTCCTTTTACTTTTCAGTGAGAAACTCAAGTCATTACCCCTACTTCCACATCTCACAGCTGAAGTTGAATACAGTGTCTTCTCCGTATATCAAAGCATAGTTTGGGCTAAGCACTAAAGCTTTATTGGTAAAATTATACTCTGTATTTGTATCTGGCTTAACAAAAGCTGATGCTACTAGAAATTATAAACTTTAAGGCCAGGGATTTAACTCAGTGGTTCTGGCACCTGCAAGGGCCCAGGTTCAATCCCCGGTGATCACATACAACAATGCTGGGCCTGGTGGCTCACACCTGTAATCCTAGCACTTGGGAGGCAGAGACAGGAAGATTGCTGTGAATTCAAGGCTGAGTTCAAGATCTCCCTAAACTAAAAAGCAAGACCCTGTCTTGAAAAACTTAAAAAAAAAAAAAGAAAGAAAGGAAGGAAGAAATTATAAACTGTAGCTTAATACATATAAAGACAGATGAAGGATTAATTATTCTATTTAGTAGGCATGGCATCTAATTATAAATCAATTAATATCAAACTTAACCTCTTTCACATGTCTGTACTTGCTGAAGATCTGTGAATTATTTTGTTAGCATTGTATTATATCTCCCCACCTGGCTCCAGGGCTACAAAGTTTTGCTATGTGAAATAAGATACTCTTGGATTCAAATTATGTCCCCTGTGATATAGGAAGTCTGCATGGGAAAGCTGTAGAAAAATAGCTGCTAAGGTTCTTATAGGGTTTTTTCTACTCACAAATGCCAGAATTGGCAAAGGCATCCCATGATTTCGTAGATGCAAGGAGATGGAGAGAGAACAGATTTTTGTCTGTGCAGACTGGATAGAGAAAGATGGGGAGGAGCTTTCCCAGGCTCCTTTCTCTCCCCTGAGAGCAAGAGATTTGGAAAGTGATTCAACTAGTTCACTTTGCAAATATTGCTTCATTCATTCCCACTGAGATGAGAAATTAGAAGATAGTTATCCTGAGTTTGACTTATTGAAAAAGTCATAGTTAATACCATGAAATATAGGTTCAAGATCATTCAAAAAAAAAATCACCAAAAATTGTTTTTTGTGATAATGAATATTTGGAAACCATATAAGTAACTAATATGAATTTATATTTTTTTCAGTACTAAGGATCAAACTCAGGTCCTCATACTTGCCAGGCAAGCACTATGCTACTGAGCTAAATCCTCAGCCACATAATTAATTTTAACCATGGCACTTTCTAGCACATTGGTATCCAAACTTATGTATTTCCAGAATTTTTAATTCCATGAGAAAATTTTGCGTTGTCATTAAATGAAAAAACAAAATATAAACTTACTATTTTAAATTTAAATAATAATCTGTATATATACTAATATTACTATAAATAGTAATATTTTATGTATATTCCTCCAGTGACATATTGTATATAATGTGTAATGCATATATTAATCATATCTTTAATATTGTGTGGAATAATCTGAATACTATATGTTTATACTCGTTACTATATGTTCAAAATACATGCTATAAACAATATATTTTAATGTACAAGTAGTATAAATATTTTAACATATATAACATACATTTAATATTGTAAAAATATACATAAAATATTGCTAAAGTTATTCCTAAGCTCTTGCTTTATATGACATTTTCCATTATTCTTCATATCTGTAAATATTTTTAATTCTTCAATAAACATAATGTAGTTAAAGCATTTAAGAAGCCTCTAATTAATTCAATTACTATAATCTCATTTTTTTCTAGACATACATTTCTCATAACTTCCTCACTGCTTTCCTAACTTGTCCCTCTGACTGTTCTCTGGTTTCCACGACAGCGGGCTGGCCCGCGCACACCTGAATCCTCACTACAGACTGCCACATGCTTAGCGAGCACAGCGCACACAGCAGAAGTGTATGTGGCTCTCGAGGGGAAAACGTGTTTTCCCTTCACTAAGGAACGGAAACTCTTCTACACGCCAAGCCACAAGGCAAAGACAGCAAAAGGCTAGAGAAATATAAATGACGTCTAAGAATTCTTTTCAAGTATTAAAACCGGTACAACCCTGAATTCCTCCGCAGGATTATTTCCTCACCCAAGAAAGTTCCTTTCTAACAATGTCATCAGAAGTTCTGGATTCGTAAGTATATTATACCATTGAAATAGTCTTTACATTGTGACCCAAACCTCAAAGGCTTAAATTTGGCCGGCGGAGAGGGCAGGCCATCTAATATCTAGTCAAGATGATTTGGTCCATTTTACTTTCAAATATTTTGGTTCCCTTCTCTGCTTTCCACTGTCCTCTCCCAGTTCCCCTTCCCCCTTGAATATTTTCTTCATATTTCATAATGCTTATGATACATTTTCAACCTCATGTATTTTCAGTTTCTCACACAGGAGAAATAACATGGTATTTACACACAAGCATATCTGATTTATTTTACCTGGTCCAATCTCATCTACGATTCTGTCTCACCAAGCTTGTCCCTCCTGAGAAGGGCTCAGCAGAAAACGTGCTTTGGCTCTGAAAACAGGTGCATCAAGAGAAGTTCAAAGCTTTGCCCATGAATATCTGTCCCAGAACACCAGCGGTCCTTCCAAGTCAGGCTTCCTGGCTTCACGTCCTGGCCTGAGTCAGTGATCCTAGGTCTGAACCCTGAAGTCTACACATCACCCTGAGCTCAGAAACAGCCATACCCTATAGGTGCTGTCAGATTTTGCCCTTTGATGAATTCTTCCTCATGTGATTGACTTTCATTTTCTTTTTATATTAATACCTATTGGTAATACCTAATGAATACACCCCTCTGGGAAATCAGTAAATACACATATCGCATCTTAACCCTTTTTACTTGCCCTTCTCCTGCCCCTCCATTTCTAATTCCTCTTCATTCCATCTCCATAAAGTCTACCATTCTATTTCCTATCACCAATCTTATATTTTGCTCTTTATTCTTTGGGCTTCTCATATAAAGAGAAACCATGTAATATTTAACCTACTATATCTGATTTATTTCACATTATGGTCTCAAGGTCTCATTTTCAAATTAATCTTTCTGTATAGCTGAGTAGTACTCCATTGTGCATATTTTTCTTTATTCGTAAATCTATTGATGAGAATATAGACAGCTTACAAGATTAAGGTACTACGAGTTGGGTAGTTATAAATATAAATATGCACGTATTAATGTAATCCAATACTTTAACTCTTTGGGGGAAATATCAGACGAGATAGGTCAGAAGGAATTTTTACCTTAAGTTTTTTGAGAAATCTCCATCCTGATTTCCCATACTGGTAATACTGATACATAAAAGTTCCTTTTTCCCACAGTCTTACCAACATTCATTATGTTCTGAGTTCTTAATGATAACCATTCTTTTTGGAGTAAGACAAAATGCCAGTGTTGTCTCAATTTGCTTTGCTCTAATAGCCAAAGGTTATTCTGTAACTTCAATCGCCAACTATATAAGAATAACTGATAAATAAAGATAACATGATTTTTGTCCTCAAAGATCTGTGCTCAAAGGAAAAGACAGAAGAATCAACTATACAAGTAGTGTAAACTTCCGGTGTTGACATAAAAGAGGAAAAAAAAAGATTTGACGCTAAAAGAGTCGGGACCTGAGACTGACCACACAGAAGAGGTAAGAATATGGTAAGGAAAAAGCACAGTGTAACTAAAGAGGATAGCTGAGGCAGAATGATGTGAGAGATGGGTTTGTAAAGCAGGGAGACCAGATCGGGGTAGGCTTGAAGTGCTGAGGAGGGGATTTACCTTTATTCCAAGGACAACAGGAGGACCCTGCTGGTGACCCATTGGCAACAAAACAAAACAAATCAAAAAACATGGAGAAAGGGTTAGTGAGGCAACAAGAAGAGATGTGTCTTTTAGGAGTTGCAGTTTGCAACATACCAGTCAATAGACAGCAATTCCTTAGCCCATACATAGCGATACTCAATAGATCGCTTTGAAGGTTCTGCTCTTAATCTCTTACTATAGGAATAAGGACAAATGGTGAGAGAAGCCAGTTACACCTCCAAAAGTTCCCCAGTCAGAGAACAGTCTGCTGCAACTGCAGCCCAATCTCATAACTCTATCATAGAGGCAAAGAAGGTAAAGCAAAATGATATCACCCTTCATGCTGCACTTAAAGTGCATATTCTGTGATGCACTGAGCTTGTATGAGATGGTCATATCAGCAGCCAAAACCCAGTGCAGACAGAATATAACCATGTGTGAGTGATGTATTCAAGTATTCATTTCCAAGGGACCATATTGCCCAAGCAGACACCCTTACCAAAGCATCTCTGAACCTTAATATTCATAACAGTGTCTGTCATATTCCTAGATCCTTTGTAGTTTAAACATCATTTATTATATATGATTTAATTTAGCCCATACAGCCTCTCTGGGAGGCCCGGTTACAAATGCTCTACTTTCCTGATAAAAAGGAAAAGCAAGGCACAGGGGAGACCTGTCCATAGTTGCACATCCACAAACTCCATGTGGAGGAAAAAGATGACTGAGCTGCCAAAGGGCAGAGACACTTCAAACAAAAGCAAATAATTCTTAGGCTTTGGTGCCTCTCCGAGATCCTAGAAATACATTCACATAAGCATATATTTTATAAAATCATAAAAAGTGAGAAATGTTTGTACAGTGTTAGGCAACCAAGCCATGTGGACATCAGGTCTCAGGACACCTGGATGCATCCCAGCTGCACAGCTGGCACCCCACTGGCAAGTTGGAACTATAAAGAACAAGAGTTCCAGTATTACTCACATAATTTTTAAAATTTTCCTCAGGCCACAATTACTAGGAGTAGACAGAACAAGGAGTCAATCTCCTCAGTACAGTGGTGGGACCTAAATTAGACCAAATTACTTACAAATAGGTTATGCTGAACCAGCCATGAAAATATCAACTGAAGATGTAAATGAGGTCCATAATGTATGACAGGTATTGTGAAATAGGAATAAAATATTCAAAAGGAAATAAGAAGGTAAAAGTAAAGAAGGGAAAGAAAAAACTTGTTGGTTAAAAAAAAAAAAAAGGAAACAATGTTTATGTATATAGGTGGTGGAGTGGTAAGGAGGGCCGGAGAATGGGGGAAAAAATGAGAAGCAAGATGTGCAGAAATTCTCAATGTTAAATGTGATCATGATGTGTTCCTAAAATGTACTGATAAACTCAATAAAGGAAAAAAGGAGAAAAGGTCATGACTGAATGATCCATGGAAAACATCATATCCTGTACCTTAAAGGGAAGGTAGTAGAAACGATAGGTGATTATTGTGATGACCTAGTAGGCAGCTAGTGTTGGTGGATGAAAATAGATCCTGTCAGTTTTGGAAGTTTTTACTTAAGTAAATACATGTGAACAGATATTCACCAGCACCTACATTACCTTATTAGCTACCTTCTTTTGTGTGCAGCAAATGATCTGTTAGATTCTCCCCTTTAACCACAAACAGGCCATGAAGATGGAGAACAAAAGAAAATGAACAGGATAGTGTTGAAGCTTCCTAGAGCAGACCTCAGTGTGGCCCAAGGGAGGTGCCAGCAGGTATTGGAGCACATACCAAACTTCTCCCCCACTGGCTTCACTTTCTTAGCTGAACCAGTGAGAGGGAAGAGGGGAGATGAAAATCTTCCTTGGAGTAAGGAACCTCTGAGTGCAGAGTGGGAGGAATTAGTGACAATAACAAGATGTCTGTCAACTTTTGAAAAATTAGAATCAGGAAATCCAAAAGTCAAGCTGAAAGCAGACAAATTAGATATATCAAAATTTGACACATCACTGAATACTTGCTAATAAAAGAAAGATTTCCTTTTAAGTTTCTTATTGTCTTTATGCATAACACTTTGAAAATCGCAAAACATTTTCATGAACGCATAAAGAGCATTTAAAACCCTTATCCTAATATGAAGAGAACATAAAAGGCATGTGAAATTCATTCTCTAAAAAATGGCAATAGCTCATTCTTGAGTCTTTTTCTTTTCATTTTCTAAACTGATTCAGGTAGAAACAAAGAGGAAAGCCTTAAAACAGCTATTGTCATTCTGTCGTATGTTGAGAGTTTCAAGAAGTGACTGCAGTAAAGCCAGAGGTGCAGAGAGGGGGCAGCCACAGGCATGGTTTCTCAATTGGAATTCTTCCTCACAGGAAGAATTGCACAAAATGCACAGGAAATGCCTTTTGTCAGGAGAGTAGATGGAGTTGTTCTGTGCTCAGCAAATGGGACAGAGCCACATGGCTCATAAATCTGACTGAAATTTTAATAACGCTGAAGACACTGACTACTTAGAGGTAACTGGTGATTGTCTGGAGCAGCCCCCAAACCTAGGACACCCAAGAAGACTCATTCAAAGCTGCCACATGTGTTCATGTGCATATCTGAGAAGTCCTACGGGCCACATTTGAGGTTAGTTGGCCATGAGAAAGAGCTTAGAATGCAACAGTCCCTCATTTCAGTCACTACTCTTAGGAGTTTTATAGTTTTTTAACAAGTTTCCTGACATCTCCAGACCTCAGTCAGAAGTATGTTGTGAAACCAATTATATAAAACACTTAACACTGGACCTGGTAGCACCTTATAAAACAGAAGTAATATGTGGAGGATGAGAGAGAAATGGCTTCAGCAGCTGGTAAAGAACAAGGCCTTCTTACCTAAGTGAGGCCTTCACTCATTCTTCATGTTATGTTGGCAAAAGAAATAACTTAAGTGAAATATTTCTTAATGCTCATGGGTTTTTGATAATTGATGGAGGAATAATCTTGGAAGTTTCTTTAAAATTGAAGGATTCAAATGTGGGCAATTAAAGATACATAACTACACTTTCCAAGGTATGAAACATACCATAGGTTTGAACTCCTAACTATAAATTATCCAGCTTCTCAAGCTTTCTTTGTCTCCATCATTCTCAGTATTGGGCGGCTGTTTATTCTTTCTTTCATCTTTTTCTTCCTTCTAGAAAGAATAAAGAGTCACTCAATTAATTTTATTCTTTGTATCTTTTTAATTTGCCATGGAACTGTTGTGGAATATTATACTGATGATTTGAGACAATGTAATAAAATACAAGAAAATAATAAATGGGATAAAAATTTTAAAAGATGCTTATCTGTGATATTAGGCGTCTGTCCCCTACCCTATTAAAAAAAACCCAACAACAAACCAGTACTAGCAGTAAGATAACTTAGCATCGTAGTTTTCAACTGATACCTCTAAAATAGCTCTAACGTACATAAGAGAAACCAATTTTAAATATAATGGAAAACAAGATTCTATTGACATTTATAAAAGAAAACATTGGATATAACTTTACAAGGATTACAAAATATATAAAAATCATACTAAAAAAACCTACAAAGTTTACAGAAAGATAGCCAGCACAGTTTGATTAAAAGAAGAAGAAAGAGAGCCAGGGATTTAGCTCAGTGGTTCAGGCACCTGCCTTGCAAGTGCAAGGCCCGGGGTTCGATCCCTGGAAACCACATAAAGCAATGCTGGGCATGGTAGCTCATGCCTGTAATCCCAGCACTTGGGAAGCAAAGGTAGGAGAATTGCTGTGAGTTCAAAACCGAGCTCAGGGCCAAACTGAACTACAAAAAGTAAGACCTTGTCTCAAAAAAAAAAAAAAAAAAAAGAAGAAGGAAGAAAAGAAAAATTCAATGTCATAAAGATTTCCATTGTCCTGAAGTTAATTTCTAAGCTTAATTTCACCTCAGAAAAATATCAATAGCTTTTTCCCCCCTATATGTAGTCAAGTAGCTACAGGTTTACTTGGAAGGACAATCAAACAAGAGAAACAGTAGAACGCTATGAAAACAATATGGTGGGCCAGGTAAATGATAATGTGACTGCATAAATGATAGTCTGTATAATTAAAAATAACAGGAGTTCAGTTCAGCAATAGAGAGGGAAACTAACAGAACAAAACAGAAAATCTAGAATTAGGCATAGCTGTATGTAAGATTTTAGTGTATGAGAAACATAGAATCTCTGATCAGTAGAGAATGGATGGATTTTCTATTTATTCATGTATTTTTAATTTATTTATTTATTTTCTCTTTCTGGTGGTGCCAGGCTTCAGGCTTACTAAGCACATGCTCTACCATTGAGCTGCACATCCAGCCCCAAAGATGAGTTTCTACCAAGTGATAATGGACTGTGTAATGTTAAGAAATATGATAGAATAAGGTCTATTTCTTTTAACAGAGCAATAGATAACCCATTCAAAATAGATTGAAAGTGTAAATATAAAAAATAAACTATATGATTTTGAAAGGAAAACAGGAGTGAAATTCTTCATTACCTGGAAATGTCTAAGAATTCATAATCATGATTCAAAATACAGAAAAAAATGAGAAGAAATGCCAATTAAATTTAGCTATATGAAATTAAAACAAATTTTTAACTACTTAAGACAAATAACATAGAATGAAATTATATTTCCCACATATGCCACAAACACAGAGAGCTAATACCCTTTTTATGCATTGATCTCCTTAAAGTGAAAAAAAAAGAAAAAAGAAAACATCATCCAACCACCTAATGGAAAATTGGGAAAGAAATATCAAGGAAAAAATCTTATGAAAACAAATTAAATGCTCCTGAAACATAATAGATATACAATCTTACTCATGAAAAATGTAAAGCAAAGTTTTCTTTTCTAGTAGATTGGTAAAAGTGTGAATACTTGACAATATGCCACTATTACCTTTCTGTTCTAATACTCTACACATGGCAACAACATACAAAAGATGTGATAGTTAATTGACTGTGTCAGTATGAGTAAGAAATACCCAATATAATTCTGGACTTAGAAGACCCATCCTAAGGAAGAGTATCATCAGAATGGTACAAAAGGGAAATGAAAGGAAGACGTGCTTCTGTTTCCTCAGAGGAGCTCCCATTTTGGCCTTCACCTTGGACATCATCTTCAGCATTCCAGCACAGACCCTTTGACCTCCTGATACAGACTTGCACAGCTACAATGAGCTCCAGGCCTGCAGCTGGATCCTTTGCTCTCCAGTGAGCAGATGATCTTTTGCTTTCTTCCACACTTTACTCTGTGGTTGGCTGTTATAAATCAGTCTTGTAAATTCCTACTTATTTGTTTATCTTGTATTAAATCTGTTTCTCTGGTAAGCACTGATGGACACAAAAGGAAAAATATGCACATATAAAATTTTTCTTTGGAAAAATTTTCATAGTTTTTCTGGGTTAGATAGATTTGTCTGTTCTCACCTAAGCTGAATAATAGGAAGAATATGAAAACTAAGGTAACTTTTTTTTTTTTGGTGACAGGGTCTTGCTTTGCAGTTTAGGCTGGCCCTGAGCTCAGCCTTAAACTCACAGCAATCCTCCTGCCTCTGCCTTCCAAGTGCTGGGATTACAGGCATGAGCCACCACGCCCGGCACTGTGGTATGTGGTATGTGGTACTGATTGCTGCTGGGGTGAGTTTCCACACCCAGTATTGTTATGCCATTACCGGGGATCGGTAATGGTCTCTTGCACTTGCAAGACAGGCACCAGAACCACTGAGCTATATCCCCGGGCCCCCCAAGGTAACTTTTTTAAATGACCTAGTAGATATGCCACACTCTCCTCCAAGACTTATTGTTAAGTTTCTGATTTCATAAGTAACAAATAAGCCAAAAACAATTTTGTCTTTCATTTATCCAACCAATCCTGGTTGCCTGCTGTGAGCAAGACATTACCTCTTGTTCTTTCAAACCTGCATGTTTGTAGAAGCACTAATATTGTCCAGTTTCCCTAAAAGGCAAAGAGGAGAAGCAAGTGACAAGACTTCTATACGCAGGGAGTGGAATCAAAATACAAAAATCAGCCAGGGATGAAGCTAAGTGTCCTTAAATCCTACTCAGTGACAGCTCAGATGTTTCTGAAGATTACTTGAAGATGAGAAAGAAAATCCACTTCTCCAATGGCTGACCCTGCTCTATTCCCCCTTACACCTAAGATTATTACTGCATATTTTCTGTATGCTCTGTTTACACCCAGATTTTCACGTTCTGAATGGCTTCCAGCTCTGCCAATGCTGACGTCTCTGTCCAAGCCATGTCAACCTTGCCCAAAAACATGCTTTGACATTAGATTATGCTTACATTGCAGTTGTAAGTAATCAGCAAGGAAAAGGATGATATTTTGATATTACATATTCTATCATTCAAACCAAGTCAGAGCCTTGGAGAGGTTTGATTTCTTAGCACCTCTTAAAAGGTTGAAGGCTAGTCTATGAGGCCCTCCCCTGTTACCAAGAATGAGAAGAGACACTGCAGATCCTCTGAAATGGGACAAAGAGGAAATGCAAAGGAAGTGTTCTCTATATGAGCATCTTACCTTATCTGGACCAATGTGGAACACAAGAGGAGGCTCCTGAAATGGGCACATCGCTATATAATTCAATCTGATACACTTTAATCAGAGATTTTCAGGAAAAGTGGCTATTTGGGACATAAGAACAAAATCAGCCAAGTCTGTTAATGGATCAGGTGTTGGGACTTGCATACTGGTCATTAAAATAGTTCTGGGGAAAGCACTCTGGAACAACAAGGTGCCCATTAGGCAGCGAGGCCAGATTGGACTGACAGGTGTGACGTCCGATGCCCACTAGCAAGCTGGCAGTGCAGGAAGTGCCAGGGGCCTTGGGCCTCTTCCCGAGCCACTGTCCAGAATCTGACCTTTTGTTTAAGAACAAGAAAGAGGAATTAAGACTTTTAAGTGACCTGAAGAAGAACTTGAAAACAAAATTTCTTACAAGGCAATACATTAATGGTTCCCAACTAACTGTGTGTATAACTTTAGGATTTCTTCCATGTTAAAGTCTAAGCCTTCCCATTTTCCTTCTCTCCACTTTGAGCACAAAAGGCAAGCACAGCCTTCCTCACTAGGTAGCAGCACTCTCAGCAGCCAAGACAGGTTTTATTTTCCTCCCTGATCATCACTCGAGTCTGCTTTTGGTAGATCCCCCTCACCATCATGGCTTATTCTAAGGGGTGTTTATTTTCTTCCACATCCCATCACGGGCCTTTACCCCACACAGCAGTGGAAAGCAGCCTGTGACTGGAAACTAGGCAGACTGCAGCCTCGGATGGATGACTGCAGCCTCGGATGGATGACTGCAGCCTCGGATGGATGACTGCAGCGGGGCTGAAGGAGGGGCCAGAAACAAAGCCGTGCTGCTTTCCACTGGGGGTAGAGACGCAGACACTCCTGTGGCGCGATAAACCCAAACAAATCCAGCTTTTAAAACACAATCTCATTTTTTAAATGCATTGTAAGAACTATTCATATCATTTTTTAAAATCTTTCCCCGATTTTCTCCTGAGGCTCATTCTCAATCATCAAAAATTCATTTCCAGGGCTTTTGTGCAGCAAGAAGCAAAGCACCGTTACACTAAAAATGTTGTCACACTCAAGGGAAAATGCAACAAAGCAGTTCACAGAGCAACATGGCACCATCCACCACATGACTTCTCTATTCCCTATTACCTTCACAGACGAGCAGTAACATTACACTTCTCTCCTCTTCAGTCCCCCTCCCCAGCAGGATATGTACGAGACAAGCTCCTTTTGTGACTCAGAGTCAGAATGCCTTCTGGAATTCTCTGCAGTCACCTTGCTGTAAGGAAGCTTAGGTTAGTTCTCATAAAAGCTAAAGGGAGTTTTTCTTTCAGTTGATTTAAATTTTGTCATGATTTTCATTTCCGGTTATGTCCTTCCTACTCTTTATTTTAATGGATAGTGTTTGAGAAGGCTGCTGCAAAAATGGAGGAAGTACTATTTGGGTTAGAACAAGGGGAGAGTAGAAACACTCACAACTTAATGATTCTGTAAAAATGGCCCTACAGGTGGGGGTGTTACTGCAACAGGGATGGGGAGGGTATCAAATGGGAAATCTGTGACATCCAGCAATAGAGGAGCTTAAGATGAAAGAAAACTAACAGTTTGGGCATCTTTCTACTCTGCTTTCAAGTGGAATTTTTAGCTGTCTGCACTAAGTCTTATTCACAGAAGTCACATCAATTTCTCTGTATAGTATGTTAAATTCATTTTCTTGTAAAGTTTTTTTAATAAAAATGATACTGCTTTATCTTTTGATTAAAAGAAATACAGTGCAACAGTGACTGGAGACAGGGTTTCTGGAAATAAGATACTTGGGCTTATATCAAAAATGAAGGTAAAATCCGAGCAGATGTTTTAGACACTGCTTCTAGTCAAGAGGCAGTGCAGCTTCTCAGAAAAGCAGCAAACTGAAACCACACTGATGTTTGTCCCAAGACAGAGATACTATATCAACGTTTATTTTGACCAAACTGCTTTCCAAACAGAAGAAGAAAAATGAACCTAACAGTACATAAAATTTATTCCTTGACACTTCTACTAATTTTCAGGCTATAATTCTAACTAGCTGCTCATAACAGTAGACCACTATAAACACCTTACAGATAAAGAATCAACAGATATTCTTGAGTTATGATGGAGTAGAAGTGGAGTTATGATAGGCCAAGGAAGTGTGTTTGGTGGGTCCAGTCATACTTTAGAAAATATTGCATTGCTTTTCACAGAGAAAAACTTAAAAAGATTTGTCTTCTGCAAAGTTTTTTCATAAATATTACATTTTTCAGCAACAGCAGAATCAAATCCTAGA
>PVIR01034505.1:5824-17235 GCA_004026965.1 Petromus typicus
AAAAAAAAAAAAAAAGAGTAGCAGTGGTGAAAATGATAATTCTTGTCTTTGCAGTTAAGATAAACAAGGATCAAAGGACAGCACTATGTTGTGAATGATTTTTTAAAAGTTTTTTTTTTAATGGAAAGCTAGTGTCTCAGTTACTTTTCTATCATTGCTGAGACAAAATACCCAACACCCAAAGTTAAAGAAGGAAAGGATTATTTAGCTCACAGTTTGTAGAGGTTACAATTCATAATCAACTGGCTCCAGGGCAGGGTGGCATGGAAGAAAAGTATCGCAGAGGAGAAACAGTTTATGGCAGGAGAAGACAGCAAAAGCAAGCAAGCCACCAGCAAAAAGAAACTACTAGAGAACCTCGTATATTGTATCCTTAGGGTGGATAGCACTCACATCCTTAATCATAGTACCTTTAATCTTAGCATTGCACCATGAATCAGTCATACACTTTACATCCCACCATCTCTGAGAAAGCCTCACTTATAAATGAATGAGGCATTAGGGGACAATTAAACACAAACCATATTTTGCCTGTGGAATCCCAAAGACTCATGCATATCCCTTTATGCAAAAGGTACTTAGTTCATCTCTAAGAGTTGCTGAAGTCCTAATAGTTTCAGCATTACTGAAAAATCTAAGTCCAAAGTCTCCTCTGAGATATAAGGCAAACTCTTAGCTGTAAAAGATGAAAGAAAAGCACTTTCAACATTCAGTATCACAAGATAGACCTTTCTGTTCCTAAATGTACAAAGAAGCAGGGCCGGGGAGTTAGCTCAGTGGTTCCGGCGCCTGTCTTGCAGGCGCAAGGGCCCGGGTTCGATTCCCCGGTAACCACATACCATACTGGGTGTGGAGACTCACACCCAGCAGCAACCAGTACCACATACCACAGTGCCGGGCGTGGTGGCTCACGCCTGTAATCCCAGCACTCGGGAGGCAGAGGCAGGAGGATTGCTGTGATGAGTTTGAGGCCGAGCTCAGGGCCAGCCTGAACCACAAAGCGAGACCCTGTCTCAAAAAACCTTAAAAAAAAAAAAAAAACAAAGAAGCAGATAGAAAGAACTAAGAACAAAGCAAATCCAACATCTAGCCAGGCAGACATTACGTCCTGTAATGTTCTGTAGTTCCTGTAGTTCCACATTCAGTATCCATAGTAATCTGTGGCAAGGTATGAACTCCAAAAGGTTTGGGTGGCTTCACCTATGTAACTCTTCAGGTGGGTATAGCTCTCTTGGATTCACTCTTGGGCCAGCTCTGCTCTCTCCTTTCAGTTCCCCTTAGGTGATCCACATTCCTGGCTTCTCCAAAGTTTTGGTATCTCCACTGCTCTCAGCTTCACACACACAGTTTCCCATGCTGCTCTCTCAGAGACACACAGTTTGGCCTCTGATGGCATCCTCTGAAATTTGTGTGGAAGTTTTTTGGACCCCACAGTCCTGCATTCTACATGCACCTAAGACCACCACCACATGGATGATGTCAAGGTCTGCTGCCAGCTAGAACAGTAGCCAGGCTTCCTTCTCTTTTGGCTCCAAAATGTTTCCAAACCTTTTCTGCAAGCCAGTCCTTAGGCTTCTGAACTACATGGTTAGTAATAGTCACCACAATGATCCTACTCCTGGTACCAAATTGTCTTGGTTACTTTTCTCTCATTACTGACCAACTTTACTAACATTAGTAATCTGACATTACTAATCCAGACCTAAAGCCAAAGGAAGACAGGTTTATCTAGCTCACAGTTTATAGAGGCTTCAGTTCATAACTAGCCAGCTCCAAGGCAGAGTGAGATCAGAGAAGAAGCAATTCATGGCAGAAAGAAAGCAGCAAAAGCAAGCAAGCAACCAACAATGCCAGCAAGCCTCTTTCTGTCTCTTATATTGTATCTCTAGGGCAGATAGCATTCATACTCTCAATTCTAGCACCTTTGGTCCTAACATTGCACTATGAATTAGTCATACACTCTAGATCCAGTACCTGAAAAAGCCCCACCTGTGTCTGCATGAGGCTTTGGGGAGACATCTAAACACAAGGCATAACAGCTAGCTTTTGGCTTCTTGATACAGACACTTAAAACTATTAAAAGTAACTATTGCATGTTCTCTAGATAAAGCCATTGGTATTTATCCCTAGATGATAATTATATCTCATATTTATTGAGGACTAATTATGGTACTGGCCATTATACAGCAGTATGCATGTATTATCTCATTTACTCCTCACAATAACTCTGACCTAGGGAATAATTTGCTTAATGTCCCTTAGCTGAGAAGGGTAGAAGTTAGCAGTCAAAACTTCTGCTTCCTTTCCAGATTCTCAGACCAAGATCTTCCCCATTTGCATTGCACATTACAACATGAAAGTTATCATCTTTGTTAAAAATTGAACCTCTGTAGATGAAGATACCAAGAAGTGCCCTAGTTCCACTAATTGAAGTAAAGAAATTTGAGAACCCTACAAAACAGTTTCTAGAGGATAGGAACTCAGATTGTCTTTAGAGATGCTTAAGGTGAATTTCTTATTTGAAATGTTTATATTTTCCCAAAGGAGCAAAGGTAACAGTTCCTTGTTTCACAGTTTCACTGTTGTAGTTTGGATGGTACTTGAGGGACTCCAGCCTTCTTTCTGGCTTCTGGTGTTTATCTATCACAGAGTTCAGAATTGTAGGCAGATCTGCTCCCTTAGCTGAGGATGAGGAATAGTGTGTTTTCCATTAGAACAGGAGAGCAAACACTGGAAACCAAGCAGGAACAGGCTGGTGCCATCAGAAGCAAAAAACTCAAGAAATGTGATTGGAGAATGTAGTCACATAGCAGTAGTAGGAGTGAACTACATAGCCCACAAGCCTAAAACCTTTACTGTTTAGCCCTTGAAAGAAAAAGTTCATGGACCCTCTTCCCAAGCCATCTGTTCTTACCTAGTTTCCTTTGAAACCAGTGTTCTTTCACATAGATGAAATTTAGATATCTGTAGATCCTGTAACACTAGGATTAGATGACTTTTATGTATACTCATTAAATGATAGATATTTCTTTGAAAATTAGACAAGACTCCAAATCAAACTCCTTTAGAAGTATAATATAGCACTTTTTTTTCTTACCTTTGTCCGCATTATCTATCTGTGAAATGGCATGATTCATAGCCAAAACCAGTGTGTACTTTTAGAATCCACTCACCGAGTACTCAGCAGATTCAAACTAAATTATTTAATATAGCATAACAGAGCATGGAACCAGAAAGCAAGAATAACCTTAGTGATAATATATAACAGATTTCAATGATGTAACTTCAAGTTATGTGGTTTTGTGGGTCATGCATAGTACATTCTTTTTAAAATGTGTCTGAATGTAGAGCTTTCTGTAGAAATAGTGAACATGCTTTTGATACGTAAGGCAATTAAGAGGAACAAGGAAATGCAGTCTCTACTTGAAATTTTAAAATTTAGTACTTAATCTCTTAGTACTAGAGTTACCTCATCTTATATACAACTTTTCCAGTAAACTTGGAAGATTTAAGAACTGAATCTATATTAGTCAAGAGATGGTTATTCATCATTTATTGCTTCCTAGATGTCAGCGCTTTATTGAGGTGATAAGAAAGAAAAAGTTAGACTAATATGTGTGTACTTCCTGGGCTGAGGGTGTAGCTCAGTGATACAATCATATTTAGTCTTTGTGAAGTCCTGGGTCCAGTCTCCTTTCTCTCTCTCTCTCTCTCTCTCTCTCTCTCTCTCTCTCCCCGTCCCTCCCTCCCTCCCTATCTCCCTATTTTACAAGACTTGCTTTTTATAAAGCTAGTGGAATTTGTTTATACTATGGAGTCACAGAGTACATACCAGTATGACTATGGCTTAGACATTTTTTTACTGACTGGTTTTGTTTAATAAGCTTTTAAATATATAAAAGTAAATTTTGAAAGTAGAAATTTTAGTTGAATGTTTTTAATATAATATTAATAATTTAACTGATTATTAACACTATCTATGTATTCCAAGTAGAAAAGAATCTTAAATTTCATAATGGATCTTGAAATGCAGCTCGGTGGTAGAGTACTTGCCTAGGATACATGAGACCATAGGTTCAGTCCTTAGTAACACAAAACAGAACAAAACTTTAGGGAACCCTGCAAGGTGACATACACTTGTAATCCCAGCTATTTGGGAGGCTAATGCAGGAAGATCTCAAAAAGGCCAACATGGGCAATTCAGCAGGACTGTCTGAAATTTTAAAATAAAGTAGGCTACATATACAAGGAATGATGAAAATAAATGAAGAATGCTCATATTTTAAAAAAATTATTACAGTAAAAGATGCATTGCCACTAGTCCTCCGCAGACTACTCTCCCTTGATTTGAACACACTTATCCCATCATTCTTGTCACTTACAGCAGTTTCAGAAGTCCTGTTGTATGAGTGTTTTTATAATACATGTTCAAAATTAGTGAGTGTTGCTGCCAGCAGAAAGTACAGCTCAATGGAAAGGCAGGCTCCTGAAAATAGTGTCCTCGTCTCTCTTATGCGGAAGGTCTGGCACCATGAGGCTTGCTGTTCCCAAAATCAAAATGATTGTTTTGAAACAGTTCAGGACACTGGGGATATTGAGATATGACCACACAACTCAAAGCACAAAAGAGAGCTTACAGAACTGTTTCAGAAAGTGCCAAGAATGATGAGATAAATGTGCTAATATCAAGGGAGAGTATTTTGGGGAGGATTAGTGGCACTGTGTCTTTATACTGTAATAATTTTTTTCAGTTTGAACATTCATTGTTTTTGATCATACCAAATGAGGCTTGTGGTAGAGCACTTGCCGAATATGCACTAGGTCTTAGATTTAACATCCAGTACTGCAAACAGCAACAACAAACAACTACAGTATTTTATTCAGAGATTCTTTGAATTAAGTCTTGGAGGACTAATTTGGGTAGTAAATGTAAATGAATTATTAGAAACCTACTCACAGCTTCTTACTGAATATAAAGTAGGTGATGACAGTTGCTGTGAGACCGTTGTAACTACTCTTTGTGTGCACTTGTGAGAGGAACAGCATATATAGTTTTAAAAGCAGCAGAGTTGCATGTAATTAGTGCTTCTGTGTATACAGTACAATCAGGGGCATTGATTGCTGTGGCGGTTGAGCCTGCTGAGATGATGTATACAGTAAATGCCCTTTAATAGGAGGTGGCTACCCAGATACTTAGGAGGTTGGGCTGGTAGCACTCACCAGGACCAGATTTTTCTCTTTCCACTCTGCCCTGCTAGGCAGTTTCATCATCCTATTATTTTGAAAATTTAACTCCTACCTTTTTACCTAAGATTAATTATTGGATTCACAAGGGATTTGGAAAAACTGTGAATAGAAGCAGTAATGATCAGCTCAGGAAGCTTCCTATGATTACACTGCTATAACAGTTTTCAGCTTCATCTTATTTTATGTTTGTATTGCCTGAAAGTTGTTATTCTTTTGACTCATAGGCAGATAATGGATTCTGCTCCCAAGTCCCTCTTGCCACTCTGTAGAAATTTGGGAAGTTAGGGATGTTTCTGCACTTTCTCCTTCCAGGGAGGACCCTGGAACTCCAAGGTGCCAAGGATAGCCCCACTTTGTACCTCTGGAGTTATTCACAGAGCCTCTTCAGTTCACAGCAGTGCCCTGATGTGGACAGTATATTGTAAGGGCTTCTATTGACAGATGAACTGAAGGTAATATGTCTTTCCTTGTTATGTTAGTGACTAAATAATGTGAAAAGCAGCACCATTCTTGGTTTACAAAAGGAAATGGTTTGTTACAGTAGATAACCTTGAATAATGTAAAAGTGATGTCCTACTTATCTTTCTATGTTGAGACACAATACCCGACACTCACAACTCTAAGGAAGAAAGGTTTATTTCGGCTCATAATTATAGAAGTTTCGGTTAGTAGTCGGCTGCCTCCAAGGCAGGACAAGATGGCAGAGGAAGCTTGGTCATGTGATATCAGGAAGCAGAGAAAAGGCATCAGCAGACAGAGGAGAAAGATAGACCCGTCTACACTGTGTCCCAATGACTACCTCTTCCTACCAGGCTTCTTCACCTCCCAGTGTTACTTTTAGCTATATGGTTATTGGCGAACTAGTCCATCGATGAATACCACACCCCCATGATCTATCACCTCCTAAAAGACCCCAAAGTGAGCGCATGAAGCTTTGGGGGGACATCTAGATGTAGAACATAACAAAAGAACAATGTCACTATTGCACACTGTGGAAAAGTTGCTATTTGAGAGTATTACTCTGGCAACCAGTTACTATGCACAGATAGTCACTCCCTGCACATGGAAGGGAATACTTAGAGATTTGTGCTGCAGAAGTCCTGTGTCACTACTCAAGTATATCTATAGGTTAGTGATATTCATTTCAAGGCTGTGATATGCTTGTGGCAGAGCATCATTTAAAATTAAGAAAATTTCTGTTATGGAACAAATGGATCTTATCTTAACATTACATGCCCTGGAAAAATGTGGTTCTGTTACAGAGGTAATAAATTGGTGAGGGTAATTTCCATCATGTTGCTATTGCTTGAATTTACTTTTTTTTGATGATGACTTTGACTTAATACCATGTGGCTTGATTCTGGGATTATTGTATATGATAATTAAATATTTGTGATTTACTGTAGGAATTTAAAACTTTTTAGGAGGCAGAACTAATTTGTCATGCACCAATAAGATGACTGACTGAGTTTTAGAATTCTGCAAAATAAGTCATAGTTACATATAGAACTAAGACTACTGAAACTAGGAGTCTTCCTAGCTTGTCTTAACCATCTTTCATCAGAATATTTCTAAATTATATGCAAAGACAAGAAATTGTTAATTCATGAATATAAAATATTACCATATACAATGATTTTGACTTTTATTTATATCATTCATTTCTTTGGTTTCCTTTCCCCCCTCTCTTTACAGGACAGTATGATCTGTGCTCTGGGGTAACACATTACCTCCATTGGAGCTACATTGGTGGCTGTTAAGCATTTCTGATAAACTATTTTACACATTGTTATGGTTGTGTCTAAGTGTTCCCCCAGAGCCTCATGTGAGTATAGGCTTAATCTAGTGTGTGTGATGCTGGAACTGGACACTAGGATTAAGGATATGAGTGCTCCCACCCTAAGTAGTATCTGGATAAGTTAAAAGGCCAAGAAGACACTTGTTCATGTCCCTTGCTGCTTTGCTACTCTCTGTCCACCATGAAGTGTTGCCCCTATGCCAAGTGCAACTCTGCTTTGGAGTCAGCTGACTATGGATGGCAACCTCTATAATCTGTGAGATTAAAAAAAAAAAAAAAAAAAACCCTCCCTTTTAACTTTGGGTGTTGGGTATTTCTCTCACCAAGGAGAGAAAAGTAACTAATGCATACATGATCATAGGTTTGCTACTTTTGGATAAATTCTTTACTGCTCATGGAAGATGTTCAAAAGACTTGTTCCTTGGCGTGTGTGTGTGTGTGTGTGTGTGTGTGTGTGTGTGTGTGTGTTTGTGTGTGTGTGTGTGTGATACCCTGAATGAACATAATATATACTTTAAAAGTTCTATAACTCACCCTTCTTACCAATGTAAAATCCAGATAGATGGTAATTCCCTTCTCCAAAATGAGGGATCAAGAAGCAACTTTGACAGGATGATGAGGTTGGGCCCACCAGGTGGAGCTGGATGTCTCCTCTGCCATCCATTTGTGCATATCTGTGGGCATAGGCATGTTGGGATCTGAGACCAGGCACAGATGCAGACTGAGATTGGGAAGGTGGCAGAGGTTTTAGGTAGAGTGTTGCTTTCACCCACTCCTGGCAGAGAAGTCTTAGCCAGCTGAAAAGATCTGGCTATGTTTTCTTTTGTTTCTCAAATTCTTTTTACTCAGGTGCAGCCTTCTGTTAATTTTTGCTCGTCGCACCTTTCCAAGTTGTTTGTGCCATGTGAACATACTGTTCAATATGGAGTTTCTTGATGCAGCTCATCCAAGAAAAGGGATATGAAGGCTTTTCCCTTGCCAGAGCTAGGCTCATTTATCTGGAGTGGCAGGGAAGCAATGGGGTAGGACCTGGCACAAGTAGGTGCTTAGGACTCCCAGGGACAACTTGCTTCAGTGGGTTTTATTGCAGTCCCTTTCTTTTTAGAAGTATTGACGATTATGCCTCATGTGGCTGTACTCAAACTAGAATAGGATGCATGATTTCTGTTGGCCACCAGATAGGCAGTGGAATTGTTACTGCATTTCATTGTCCACTATGATTGTGGAATCACCTCATTGGACCCTAGGACCCAAGCCAGGTAGATGGTGTGTGTAGAAACCAAGGCTCAAGTGCCCCAATGTTGGGCAAGTGTGAAGGCAAACACACAGCAGGACTTCAGACCCCGAACTCTAAGATCTGTGCTATTTGCACAGAATAGGTTTTTTAAAAATTATTAACAGCTTTATTGAAGATCAACTTTGTTCTTTTAAAATGTGCTGGTCGTTAGGTTTTAGTGTATTCAGCAGTCACACAAGTATTATCTCTAATTCCAAATGGATTTTATACTAGTAAAAGAAACCTTGTCTCTGTTAGTAGTCTCTCCTCTATTCCTCTCTCTCCTCCCACTGACTGACCACTAATTTTCTCTCTCTCTCTCTCTCTTTCTCTCTCTCTCTCCCTCTCTCTCTCTCTCTACTGATATGGGCTTGCCAATCCCAGGCATTTCGTATAAGCAGTTGTACAGCATATGGCACTTTGTGGCTGGTCTTTCACATAGCCAGATGTTTCTGGGGCTTATCATATGTGTAGCATATGTTAGTATAGCATTCTTTGTCATGGCTAAGTAATATTTCACAACACAGATCTAAGCATTTGGGTTGTTTCCATTTTGGGCTGGTACCAATACTGCTAATATGAACATTTGTATGAAAGTTATAGTGTGGATATAGTTTTTCATTACTCTTGGACACATATAGGAATTGCTATGTCCCACAATAATTGTTTAATCATTTGAGGAGTTACCAGACTGTTTTCCACAGTATCTGCACCATTTTACTTCCCCCTAATGATATAGGTGGGCTCCAGTTTCTATGCGTCCTCTCCTTGCTTCCAGTCATCCCATGTGCCATGGAATATCTTGGTGGTTTTTATTTTTATTTTTCTAATGAGTAAGGAAGAGTATTGGTCATTTCTTTTGCATATTTCCATTTATAAATCTTTGGAGTAATATTCATTTAAATATTTTGCCCATTTTAATTGGGCTTTTTACTGGTAAATTGTTAGAGTTCCTGTCAGATAAATTTCTTACAAATATTTTATGTAAATATTTTTTGTGTGAGTTTTTTTTTACTTTTTCTTTTTTTTCAGTACTGGAGGTTGAACACTGCCTTCATATTGAACTACACTATCAGCTTTTTACAGTTATTTCTTTGAGACAATCTTACAATGTTGCTAAATTGCCAGGCTTGGCTTGATCCTTCTGCTTCAGTTTCCCAGAAGATGAGGGATTACAGGAGTGTGCTACCAACCAGGACCATCTCTTTTCAATTTCCTTCTTTCTTCCTTCCTACCTTCCTTCCTTCCTTTATTTTCTTCTTCTTCTTTTATAATTACCAGGAATAAAACTCATGACCTGGTACTTACAAGGTAGGTACAGCACCACTGAGCTAAATCCTCCCCTCTTTTCACTTCTTTGATGGTATCCTTTGAAGTACTAAAGCTTTTCACTTTACAATTTTGACAGAATCCAATTTATCTATTCTTTTGTTGCTTATGCTTTGGGTATCATGTAAGAAACCACTGCTAAATTGTGGGTCATAATGATTTACTCTGAGGTTTTCTTGTAAGAGTTTTACAATTTTAGCCTTTACATATGGGACTTTGATTCATTTTGAGTTGTTTGTATAGATTACTATTTAATAGTAAGTTATCTGTGTTTTCCAGCTGTTTTATCTTTAAAGTTTTTGTAGTGTTTCCATCCACATAAAATTACATGCAGAGTTTTAAGAGAAACTGTTTTCACTCTTTCCTTCTTGTATTTGATCACTTGGGGAAAATCTATTTGTTGACTTACTAGAGTATTATTAACTTCAGGTTTTTTAACCCAATGCTGTTGTAAGTTGAAGAATACACATACTCCGTCTTATACAAGTCACTAATGCAAGTCAGTGTACTATGAAAAATCTTTTGCTCTATTAACCTGAACAGTTGGTCTCTGTTCCAGAACAATATCTTCATTTTCTGAGAACATTTGTTTGGGATCTTTCCATGAAAGCATCTCTTTTCTGTTAGCCTCTTATCTGCACAATGAACAAAGCCACTGAGCAGAGGGCAAAAGCTTACAGCATGCAGGTGACTTGGAAACTGTCACATCCATGTGCTGAAAGTGCTGAAAATTAACATCTATACAAAAGTTCAGTTTGTATAGCTTTTTCTGTTCTCCTCCCTCAGATAATATGCTATACAATTTTATTATAAAAATCATCTATTTTAAAGTTTTCATTAAAACGGGATGTTTTTCTTGTTCTTGAATGTGCTTAAGAATTTAGTGACACTTTCTTTTGTAAATATCATGTTTTAAATTTAAGGTTGTCAAGATCTCTTAAGATGTAAAGAACTACTGTTAGTCTGAAGTATCCCACATTACAGAAAAAGCTAAAATAGAATTTTTACTTTGAAGTCAGTGGCTTTTGTTTTTAGTTATTATTTTGATTTACTTCTCAGGTTGTTCAAATTATCTTGCTATAAATAATATAGTTTTATGCTTTATTCTCAAAATAATGAGAATTATCTGGAAAATACTGTCTTTGGTGTAATACAGGGCTAATGGGCATTATATAATATAACCATGAAATAGCTTACTTAGCAGTGTTAAATAGAATGGGTTAATTTTATTTTTGAAAGATAGTGTTCACATAGCACCTCAGTAACTCAGTATGAGGCAAGGTAGCTTCTAGCACTTCAAAGCTTTCTTCAGTGAAAAGAAATGGCATTTTGCACCTGCCTTGAAATGATGGGAGCATCTCTCAGTGGCCAGGGCTGAGTGCTGGGGCCAGATGTGAGCTGCTTTGAGAGCTGCTCCAGTGACTTTCTGAGGGACGTGGTTGGCTGCACCAGGGCCAGGAAGTTTGCTGTATTTTGGAATGCAAGCAAAAATATTGGCACATTGTTTCTCCAGATGACTTTAAGGACACTCTTCTTCTGTGCAGTGTGGAGAGGCGGGGGGGTTTGTGTGGAGGGATCTGCTGAGAGGGTTGGCTGGTGTCCGAAGAAGGAGCCCTTTCAGACTCGGATCTGATTACAGAAGCAGGGAAGTAACACTGCAGCAGGGCTGCTTTTGTTCTAGATGTGAAGGAAGGCTTCTGTGTGTGCCAAAGATGTTGTGTCTGGCACAGCCATCATTAAGTGGAGAGCACCACCATGGCA
>PVIR01034506.1:0-17132 GCA_004026965.1 Petromus typicus
GCAAGACCCTGTCTCAAAAAACCTAAAAAAAAAAGGAAGAGGCAGGAGGATCACTGTGAGTTTGAGGCTCACCTGGACTACATAATGAGCTCAGAGCCAGCCTAAACTACAAAGCAAGACCTTGTCTCAAAAATCAATCAATCAATCAATCAATCAATAAAGTGATTTGATGAGTGAAAATACTGGCATGTAGCAAATCTTTGCAGATATAAAATATAAAATATATCATAATTTTATGTACCAAGAAAGGAAAAAAAAGAAAAGAACAAAGTAAAAACATTACAATTAAATCATTGACTAAAAATGTCATCATCATAATGGTATGTTTAAATGTGTCTTAAACTCTATGCATTAAGATTGTTCAGTATGGGTGGATCACATAGTACAAAAATGATAATGGAAAGAGATAATCTGTAGATTTAATAAAGATACATTTTGTTAAGCATTGTAAAGCAAATTCAGAAAGTAAAACCTATACTTTAAAACCAAAAGAGAAAACAACATATATTGAGCACTTGTAAGTGGGAAATATATGGGTGAGACTTTTCTTTTAGAAGACATAATGTTTGCAGTACAGAAAAAAAGAACAAGGATCATTGGTTAACTTTGAAGGGGCTATAGCTAGACAAAGCTGAGTAGATAATCCTGTGGGGAGATGATCATGCCCTGAGCTAGGATTTATTTTCATACAGGAGTCAGAGCCAGGGTTGGTATGAGAATAATTTCCCATCTTTCAATTAGTAAGTCTTTATCAGTGACATTCTGGGCACCTAGGCTACGGTAATAAGAGATAGAATCACTTCTTTGTGAGAAGTTGTCATTCTGATGGACAAAGCCTTGCTAGACTGACACATTTCACTCTCTCATCATGAGGAAATATTGGTGAAGTGCAATGGGTTTGGGATATTGACACTTTATAGGGGAAAAATTTAGGCCTTACAAATCCCTGTCATTTTCTCTAAGTAGTTTTTGCTGAGATTTCCAAGGTCCTCTAGTGCTATGCTCGGAAAGGAATGCAACAGAAGATGAGGCTGTCAGTACTATGTGACTCTTGTCTCCATGGGTGGGAGAGCAGTGGAAAAGTTTCACGAAGCCTTACCCTGTTCTGATCTTAACACTAACTAGTATTTGTGATATCTATTTGCTCTATGCTTCTGTTTTCATTTACTGTTCTAACCACTAATATTGCTGTATTTGCAGTGGAAATAAACGATAGCTTAGTTCCCACTGAAGATGCTAGATTGAAATTTTTTTTGCCTAAAAAATACATTTCTTGTGTGATTAAAATACTCTGCTGATTTCATCAATTTTGTTTTTCCAGATGGGATGGGAGAAGGTGGAGTTCAGTTAGTTTGCTATAAAATCTTGCTGTTCAAGATGAAGAGAACAAAATAATTTGTTATTATTCCCCACTGCTCCTTCCCGAGGTGTCTGCAGTTAAAGGGGAAGAGAAACAGCTGCCATAGAAGCAGCAATAATCTCTCTTTTAGACAAATCTAAACATTCTCCAAATAAGGACCCCATGTGCTACATGTTTCAGAAAACCACCAACAACCCACCTGTTCTGAAGCAGCTGAATTTACAATTTATTCCTTCAAAGCTAAATGGTGAGAGGAAAAAGATGACAAAGAGAATTGAAAGAGATATCAGCGAAGGAACCCACAGTTCTCAGCGCCTCCTTGCATCTGTTGGCATATCTGGAGGCAGAAAAAGCGTGTAATTAATATGGTTTGATTCATCAGGGATTCAACGACACTCATCAGTACCTCTAGCATCACTTCAGTTCCACTGAAGGCAACAGGGCATTGCATCACTCAGGACTGAAGCAGTCTGTGCTCACCTTGCTTAGGATTATGGGACACCCATATAGGATTTCCCCACCTAGGACAAACACATGGTATTTTAGCTTGATGATGTTACATGCAATGCATTCTGCCCCACCCAGGAAGCTTCACTCACGATCAATGTCAGGATTTAACAAATTCTTGTACGTTCTTTGCTAAGTAGTTCAAGGAGTAAATAAACATCAAAAAGAATGGAAAAAGAGTAGAATGTGTCAATGTGTCAGGCACCATTCTGAGGACCTTCTGTGTGTCATCATTGAGATAACGCAGTAGTGGGTCACTAAGGTGAGTGAAAATTTTGAGGAAAGGAGAATAGAGAGACCAGATAACTTTCTTAGATGATGTGATTTGAAGGTGAATGGCAATTGTATATATACCTTCTAGTTACCAAATTATTATTTTTCATTGTTTATGTCAAGAAAGATGGCACTGGAAGATGTTCTATTTTCTTATTGAGTTTATTGGTACATTTTAGGTATACATTATGACCACACGCATCATTGATAATTTATAACCTGTATGTAATACATCTTGATTCTCATTTTTCCCATTCCCCTTCCCTCCCTTCAGTCCCCCAACACTCTATATACATAAGCTTTGTTTCCATTTTCCCCTTGTGCCATCAAATTTTTTCTTTCCCTTCTTTGTTTTCCAGATGTTTTAAATTTCTTAAGCTTCTTTGTTCATCATCAAGCTGAAGATTTTATTTTGTATATCAAATATATTTTTGTATAAAATTTGATGAGATAGAGATAACTGCTTTAACTAATTTATTTATTTCTTTCCCAAATCATAGTTGATATATCTAATGTCCGGAAGATACTTTTCCAACAATTCAGAGAAAAAGCGAACACAATAGTTCCTTACATTTGGTGGCAGCATTCCATTGGAGAAGTGAGAAAACTGAATGCAAAAAATAGGGAGAATATTTAGTGCCATGTAAGTCTAAGTATGTGGTTAGGAAGTGTAAAGCTATTTTAGGTCAGTCAATCCAACACCCTTTCTCTCTGGAGGTAAAAGATGTAGGGAGTAAAGCTAGCACAATTAGGGTTGCAAGATTAATCCCCCTCCATCCAACTGAATTTGAACCACATACCTGGGCCAGTCCTTTTCCTACTGTCCTAAGAAAAACGCAAATAAAATAGAAAAGATCCAACCAATCTCTACTGCTCCAGGCCAGAGTACATGACACAGCTAAATTTCACTACAATGTTTTCATCATTTGAACCTTATAAAAGGTCATAAATCTGAAGTGTATTATATACATTATATAATATAATATATTATATTATAATATATTGTATTATTATATAATATATAATATATACCATATATTATATTATAATTATATATATATATATATAATTTAATCTGATTGAACTTTTGGAGGGACATACTGGCAACCGTGATGATAGCTATAATCCTGTCAGTGATTCTGTCAGTCTTATCCTGAGATGTAATGAGAAGCACCTGAGGTGGTCATTTCTTTTAAAATCCAAAAGCCTGATTTATCTGGGTATTTTTTATGTCCTTTTCCTCCTGACACTACATTTCTGTTTGCGTCTCCTCTTTGTGTTGGTAAGTACCTGAACACATCTTGCCATTGTCCTCAATAAATGCAGAATATATATATATATATATATATATATATATATATATATATATATATATAACATATATATATAATGCATTTATATATTTATATATATTTTATATAATATATTATATATAACATAATGTATATATACATATAATGCAGATATATATAGATATATAGAGAGCGGTATATATATCATGGGATTTACACTTGTACTGTTTTCCTCACTGTATATAAGAATCTATCTGTTGTATCTACCACTCAGCATCACAATGACCTTACTTAAAAGAAGCTATGAACTATTCAAATGTGTGGGTGATGAGGACTTTAGGTCAAGGGGAAATAAATGTATTAGAAGAGCCAAGAGAACAGGTAGCTGAAGGAAAATGAGAAAGAGGATGACCAGCATGACAGGATACAGGGTATCCTGATATACCCAAGATACTGGGTATATCACATAGAATACTTAGACATGGGAAGGGATTTGCACTTTGATCTAGGTGTTTTGCAGACCTTTGGAAGAATGAGGGTGAGGGAAAGGATTTCTATTTAATTATCTTTGATACATTATGAATACACATGATAATCGCATTCAACATTAAGAGTTTGTACCAGAATATGACATGACTTCAGTCTCATTTATAGTAAAGGTATTATTTTGGTTAGTTAATGATGAGTGGGTGGTGGCAAATGGCGATGGAAACGGTGAGAAAAATCAAGAGGTTACTGCAAAACTCTGACCCATGAATGGTACTAACTTAGTCTAGATGCTATTAGAAGTGCTGAGATTCAAAATAAGGAGGTAAAAAGTACATTAACTTTGTGTACCTTAATTGGAGTCGATCACCCAGTGGTAGAGTGTAACCAGAGAACAAAATAATCAATAATAAACATAATAAGAATGAGGTTAGGCTGGGGAGTTAGCTCAGTGGTTCTGGCACTGTCTTGCAAGTGCAAGGACCCGGGTTCGATCCCCGGTAACCACATACCATACTGGGCACGGAGACTCACGCCCAGCAGCAACCAGTACCCACATACCACAGTGCCGGGTGTGGTGGCTCACGCCTGTAATGCCAATCCACTACCTCATTGCTCATCAGAAGTAGAAGTGTGTTTTCTTCTGAAACAATCAAGAACTTAATAGCAGTTTTTGCTTAAAATTGTGACCCTTCACCTCAGCTTACAGATGCCCAAAAGACAGCTAAAAGCAGAACAAAGCTTGTCCTCTGTTTTGTAATCTTGTTAACTTAAAACTTTGGGTCAAAAATGTTCTCTGCTCTGCATACAAGTATGCTAAACATTTAAAGAGTGTCTATTTAAAATCTATCAAAATAAGATTGATAAGATAATATAGTTTTAATGACTTTCAAGAATGAGAACTGTCAAGTGGAGGGATTTATAGAGATATCCATCTATATCTAGTCATTGCCCTAAACCAGTGGTCACCTGGATTCCAGGTGCTCTCCTCTCCTCTGCTGTTACTGGTTGGGCTGATCTTTGTCAGATTTTCAAGCTAAAGTTTCCTTTCCATTATTTCTTACTTTTCAATTAATACTTTTTTCCTGTAAATTCATGGGGAAAGGAGAAAAGAAATAAAGTTTGTAAGGAACAATTCAGTGTTTCTGCTTGAGTAGCTTGGTAAGTTGTTAAGCTATATCCTGAGATAAGGAACTCTTGGGAGAATACAGATATGTGTTTGTGCAAATAAGTGTCTATACGTTTGTGTACATAGGAGTGTGTGTGTGTGTGTGCATGTGTGAAATTCAAGGCTCCTCTTTTAGACATATCTTAGTTTTCCAGAATGGAAGTTCCATAATTCCAGGATTCTTCCTTACTTATTTTTATACTGTATCAAATGCTGCCTGAAAACTATTAGAAGGCAAAAAAATATGACTATATGTTAGAACAAATAAATGTATGAATGAAGATTGAGATATTGTAGGCCATTGGGTAAAAAAATGGAAATTCAAAAGGAGTTATTTATTTGATATAGCTACAAAACCACCACACTGAGTGAATTCATGTCGGGGGTCTATGTAGATAGAGAAGAAACACCAAGGACTGTGTCCTGGGGCACCGCATCCAACATTCTAATGGAAACAGGCAGGATATCCAGCAAGGAAACTGAGAAGGTCCAGTCAGTGAAATAAACAGAGAGCAAGTAAAGAGGTATTTTTGTGAAGAAAATGTTTCAACTGAGAATAGAGTTTTCTTATTTGAAACTGTGGGAACCATTCTCATGTTTTCAAAGAATGTTCTTGTGAAATTATAACCTGGCCCACCCTGAATGTGGATGGTACCAATCAACAGGGTCATATCCTGGGTGAAATATAAAGTGAAAGCAAGAAGTCTGCCTCCTGCCAGCCCTGCCATGTCTTGTTTCTGCTTTGTGATGCCCCTCTGCCATGCCACTCTTTGTTTGAGCCAGCCAATTATGGGCTGAAACTTCTACAAGCTGTGAGCTGAAGTTACCCTTCCTCCTTGAAAATTAAGACACCTTGTTACAGAACTGGTCATGTGTGCTTGGAGCAAAAACACTTGAGTAGTGGCCTGTGTTCCACTATTTGCTGCCTATGGTGTGGTGGACAAACCACTTACTCTCTTTCATTGAAAAATAGCAATATCATCTGTCATGAAGTAAAGCTAAGAATCTCTAAGTGCCTCAAAATTGCTTAAATCACAGTAAGTTAAAGAATATATATATACATTATAGAATATATATGTAATCAGAATATATTCTGTTTGCTAACTTTTTAATAAAATATCTTATGTATTAAAATAATTTTCATTACTTATACTCTTTTGAAAAATTCAGAAATAGGGTAGTATGTGAGTTGGTGAGCAAATGTAATTAGAAGCCATTTTTGAAAACACTTACTGAAATCTTGACGCTTATTTATTAGAAAATTTACCTTCTAAATGTTTTTGCAAATGCCCAAGAGATGCTAATCGGCAGACATATACTTTTCTACAATTAGATTGGTAGCAGTTGATCCAGACTCCATTTTTCTCCTGAAGATCCCAAGTGGGAGAATGGCAGTCCTCTATGAAATATACAAAAGGGGCATACTTGTGAAGTTAAATTACGAGGAGCAGATCTGGGGAGAGCTCTCTGCTTATACCTATCCAAGTATGGACTTGCCGAGGGCATGCTGAAATGAGTGCAGCTTCTATGCATAGGCTGCTATGAATCTTGAGAGCCCGTGAATGTCATCTTGGCTGTGCAAAGATAGTTTAAAGGGATCCTGAATGGACAAAGTAGGTCAAAGTGTAACGTATAGTAATGTTTAATGCATGCTGCCAAGACAGGCATTTTATGCCAGCTGGTTGGATGCAGACATTAACAAATGGTGAGCAGGGAAAAAAAAAATAAAAGGAGAAACACTATCTAAGACAAAAGAGCTCTATCAGAAGCACAGAAAGAGGCAGAAGTGAGGTGCCCTGGGAAGCACAGAGAGCAACATTGCTTACTTGGGATCAGAAGTTAAGAAGTCAGAAGAGTATCCTCAGGCACCAGTGGAAAAGACAAATAGTCAGGGATGAGCTGAAACAGAAAGATGAATTAGTGAAAGACAACCAGCTTTGTGGGATATAAATAAGAAAGTTTTACTAAAACACATTTGCTCTTTTTCTTTCTCCCTAAAGAAAAATTCAGACAGACAAGAAAAAATATATAGATGTTAGCCTCCAGAAGGATGCTTTTTCTCTTTTAAGTAAAAGTGTCTGGTTGTAAGGATAAGAATAAAGATATTTAAGGTGATTATTCCAGAAAATTCTATTATTCCAGAAAATATTGTTACTTTTTTTTTTTTTTCCTGAGGTCCTATTTGGCTCCAGGGGTCTGTCATTATATTAATAAAAATAGAAAACTAAGGATTAAGCTATTAGAGGAAAATGTGAAAAGCTTTCAAAATACTGTTTTATTTTAGAGGTGGAGATCCTTTTTGTTGGTATTTGTTGATTTTTAGCATAATTTGCCTTTCTTTTACTTTACTCTGAAGGCACTTGTTGAGTACAAAATTGTCTCTTTTTGCAAATTACTATGCATCAGGTTACATTAGATTAGGGTGGCTTCCCAAACAGGTAATACTTCTAAAAGGACACACACACACACACACACACACACACACGCATGTACACATGCACATTTTCACCCTTTCTGATGTCCCATGCCCTCTGGAGAAATGGTGTTCTCTGATGCAACAGACTCAGTTTTCTGCACAAGAGCTGCATGCCTGCTCCAAACCCCTTCTCATCTCAGCAGCTTACCACTGCCCTGCTCATGCTCCTCCAGGACAGTGGATCTTGTACAGCCCAAACAGGCTTGACCTCATTTCCAAGTTCCTCTTTTCTGATTCTCCCTGGGGTCTTCCTGGCTTCAGGACTCTGCTTATCTCTCATATCCACCTACATGCTTTTGTCTGTTAATTGGTCTTTCTTGAAGGATTTCATAAGCCTAGATATTTCCATTCTCAGGTATAATCATAAAGATACAGAAATTTTGTTATAGTACATATAACCTGACTGCACCGCCTAACAACTGACTCAGACTGTGGAGTTGGGCAGGATAAATACATAGTATTTAGTATGCCTGAGGGTGTAAAGAAAGAAAATGTATCTTTCCTTTATTTATCCTGGGCTCATAGCTTAGGATTTCATAACAAATCTTGTACAACAGGAGAAAAGATATACATTCTTTCCATATAAGCTTTATGTGGCACAGGGACATTTACAGGGCACTGAAAACCTAAAAAAATGGTTAAAGTTCATTTGTATTTTTGCAGTACTGAGGAAAGATAGAAAGTCATGGAGAAAGATACTTGGATAAAGACTTAAAAGTGAGAAATTGGGAAAAATTTATGAAGATTTGTTTGATTAGGTTCTTTTCTATGACTATTCCTCTTCAGAGATAAAAATGTGTTTTTTTTGTTTTTTTTGTTTTTACTTCTATGTTAAGAAAGTCACCTTTTCTTTCTTTTTTTTTTTTTTTTTTTTTTTTTTTTTTTTTTTTTTTAATGTTTTTTGAGACAGGGTCTCGCTTTTGTGGTTCAGGCTGGCCCTGAGCTCAGCCTCCAACTCACATCACAATCCTCCTGCCTCTGCCTCCCAAGTGCTGGGATTACAGGCGTGAGCCACCACGCCCGGCAGTGTGGTATGTGGTACTGGTTGCTACTGGGCATGAGTCTCCACACCCAGTATTGTTATGTGGTTACCGGGGAATCGAACCCGGGCCCTTGTGCTTGCAAGACAGGCGCCGGAATCACTGAGCTAACTCCCCGGCCCTGAAAGTCACCTTTTCTATAAGGGCTTTGGGGTCTGCATCATGGGAAAGTTAGAAAGTCCTTTGTATTTTGACTTGGTCCAGGATAAAATGGCTGGTGGAAGTGAGAGATCTCCCTGTTTCTCCCATTTTCTCTAATTCTGAGCTGCTATATTTTAGGATCATGTGTCCTGCACTGCAAAACTATTGCTTCTTATTTCTCTGCAGTTCATTGTCTCCAGTGCTTTCTGAGTCCAGGAAAGATACTGCCTTCTGATCCAAACACTAACATTACTTAATTTCAGTATGTCTACTCCTTTTTAAGGATATCATACTGATTACAATTTAGAATTGTCCAAAGAAAAATTTATGTTGTACTATATTACATCAAAGGGTTCACTTTATTTTGGATGATATTTTCTTTCTGAAGAAGACAATTAATAAATTTTAGTGAAGTGAACTAATAGTAATAATATTAAGCCAAGTTCTATGCAAGAACTCTTCAAAGAATTTTATATTTAAGCTTTATCATGGCACTACAAAAATGCCACAGCTGTTATCTGCACCTTATAATGGGGACAACTGCAGAAGTATATTCTGCTCAGAATTGTGAAGGTAAGAAGAAGGCATAGAATTGGAAACTAAGACATCTGACCTTTTCATATTGAAGTAGAGGAACTGTTAAAATCTAGATCTTCCCCAGGTGTTCTTCGATGACTAATCACTTAGTCTCTGTCATTATCATTCCAACTACTATGTGCTAACATATCTGAAGAGTATATGAAATCAGATGTACAGCAGCAATTGCATCCTCTTCATCCAACCATGGTCAGACTTGGGATTTCTGTCAGGCATGACAGCTGAGCACCTGAGAGGTGGTAATAAGATTACCTGTACCCCTATATTTGACCCTTCCCTTTCCATAAAAGTGACTTTGAACAACTATTTACCCAAAGATCACTTAATCTCTGTAAGGTTCAGTTGCTTCTTTTTGTAGGGAGAATATGACATAAGCTTCATAATGTTTTTGGAAAGCAAAATGCTTAGTAAGTTCTCAATACATCTTGGAAGGTTCAGAGGAACAATTAAAGTGAAACCAACTACTGATAACAGTGAAGAGAGAACCATAGATATTTTTTAAAATTTATACATATCAAGCTGAAAAGTTTTTTTTTTTTCTTTTTTAAAGTTTTTTGAGACAGGGTCTTGCTTTATAGTTCAAGCTGATCCTGAACTCAGAATTGAATTCAGCTATCCTCCTGCCTCTGCCTCCCGAGTGCTGGGATTACAGGTGTGAGCCACCATGCCCAGCACTGTGGTATGTGGTACTGGTTGCTGCTGGGCATGTGTCTCCATGCACAGCATTGTTGTATGTGGTTACCTGGGATCAAACCTGGGCCCCTGTGCTTACAAGGCAGGTGCTGAAACCACTGAGCTAAATCCCTGGCCTCCTGAAAAGTGTTAATAAGGAGGCCCAAGATAGTAAAGGAGAAAATGAAAAACATAGAGCAATGTATCTATAATAAAGATATCTCATTACTGTGCATGTACTTAGATATGCTGCATATTAATTTATTATTGAGAATATTAATAAGTATTTAGAATGAAACATACTCTGCCCAAAGGAAAGCTTTAATAGTTCAATCACACTTCAGGAGCAATCACTTATTTCAATTAACTTTAATTTTTCCAATTTAATATGTCTTTATCCATTAGAAGGTATAGATCAGGAAGTTTTCTTTTAATTTATTAAAATTATGATATTTTATTTCTGTATAAGATTTTTCTTTTGATAAATACAGCATAGTAGCCAGTATTATTTGACACAAAATACCATCAATGACACACTAATCCAATCATTTTTATCCTAGTGAAAAAGATTTTAAAAGACACCTGCAAATAAAATACACAGTTAATTGGCTGAACATCATTAATCATTTAAGTTTAATTTACAATTTCTTTTTAAACATTAACTTTAAAGTAAAAATGTCAAATACATTAAAATGTAGGCCTGATAGAAGCCTTGAGGGGGAACAGAGAAATAATCTCTTTTGTTAACAAATCAAATAACCCCAAAAGGACTTGTTCTTCTAGAAATGAGATGGTATTTAGTCTTAGCAAATGGACAGGACATTACACAAGAATATACAGGCAGTAGGTAGTGTTAGTTAACAGTTACTATATTATTAAACTTATTGAAGTAGGAGATCAGATTTTCATTTGATAACTAGATTTAAAATATTCCTATTAATGAACTCTGGTTTAAATTTAAGAGAAACCACTCAAGACAGTGAAAGGAAACTGGTGGCTACTGGAGAAATGCCAATACTTGGTCCAATTTTGTGTCCATATCAAGTTCTAGCTATCTGTAATAACCTAGGTAGAATGTTCTCAAGGATTAGGGTCATTCCTATTTTTCTACAAATATCTACTCTGTAGTAGGTGTTTAAACATAAAACAACCCCATTTACTACTACCATTAGCCCATAGCAATGTCAGGCTTTCGGAATATAATATTGAATACATTTTCCCTTCTGCTGAACCTTATTTGACAATATTAAACAAGAAAGCTCATAAATATAAATTTGTGTTCTCTTTGAAAAAATTATATGGTATTGAAGAGTTACCATGTAAAATTCAATGTATTAGAGAAATGTGGGAATACTCCTTTCAGAAATGACGTGAGCTTATCTGTAGGAGAGTATATTTGGTAAACATCACAGAGAAGAAATTTGGAAGCGTGAAAAGCAACATGAAATTCAAAGGACCATGGAGAGAGAAAATATGGAAAATGCTAGGCACCAGACAAATCAAGATGTCTTAAAGCAAAAAGCAGAAGAAATTTGTTTTATGCAAGTTGGGAAGAATAGAGTAGGGACAAAACAGAGTCCTAGGGCCACATCTAGGCAGTTAAGAAAATTAATCAAAAGTCTAAATATGCCTGAGGGTGCCATGTTTAATATACATTGATTGCTTTTAAAGGAGCATTTGGAAGAGTTTAAGAAAGAAATGAAGTCACAGTGTTGTATAATAGAACTTTTTGCAATGATGGAAACCTAATCTACACTTTCTGGCCTAGGAGACACTAAGTGCATGCACATAGAAAATACCAAAGTGCAACAGAATGACAGAATTCTAAATTTATTTAATATTAACTGTTTCCACTTTGAATTTATACATCCTATATTTGCATGTAAATTAGTTACTCTCCAAGCCCTCCTCTTCTCTCACTATCACTTTCTTGTACTGTAAGCAATCACAATTTGCAGGAGAATTTCAGGAAATCTTCACATAGAAGAAAATGTGGTCTTTCTCTACCGTTGATGATTTGACACAGCTTCAGAATGCACACTTATTGTAGCTTTCCTGGGGAAGTGTGGTTTTACATTGGTTACACCTGCATAAAATTAATGATATTCTGTCATAGTCTCAATAGTGTCTTGGTTTGGGTGATGAATTATGTGGTGGTCCTGGCCAACTGGTACTGAAGGTTTTAGAAATACTGCAGAAAATATATTTACAAAAATAAATTATAGAAAATGAAAGGCAGCCTCAAAATTTTTGGTTACATCTTCACTAAAAGTCTTAAAACAGTGAATAAAAATTATCTACAAAATTAATTATATTTATTTAAATGATAAACTGTAAAATTACTGTATCAAGTTGATGGTGATTAAAACTATTTATGTAGCTACATTCATCAGGTTCTCTTTAGTGATGTCAGCTAAGTGTCTTTCACTAATTCTTATTTGCCTTGCTTTTCTTATAAATAACTTATTAACCATGCACTATGTCTTCTCTGACTAATTAAGATGATATAAACACTGAGAAAAGCAACATGAATGACATAAATGCCAAGAATCTTTTGAAATATGAAAATGCACTTAATACTAAGGGTGTGTTTATGATTTCCACTAACATACTTAAGGAAGCACCTACTTAAATAATATCAATAAGTAACTAGGACTACTAGCAAAACTTTCTTTTTTTCTTTTTTCTTCTATAGTTCATTTTGCTCAGCCCTAGCTCAAGCAAATGGCATCGCACTAGACTTATTTAATAAATATGCCAGTGTCACATATGATCTGAAAAAAAATGAGATAACTCAGAGTCTTGGAACAGGGTTTGTAGAGTATAGTAGAAAAGAGTAAAATGAAAAATGTGAAGCTATTGCTCAGTTTACCAGACTAGGCTTGTCTACATTTTTCATTGCTCTTTTTTTTTTAAATTCAAATCTTTTGGTACATTATAAATACACAAGATCATTGCATTCAACATTGAGAGTTTGTACCAGAATATGACATGACTTGATTCTCATTTTTTCTAGTATATATAATTTTTTGTTTGTTTATTTGTTTGTTTTTGAGACAGAGTCTCGTTTTACAGTTCAGGCTGGCCCTGATCTCATCCTCGAACGCAAAGCAATCCTCCTGCTTCTGAGGGCTTGGATTACAGATGTGAGCCACCCCACTCAGCACTGTCGTATATGGTTCTGATTACTGATGGGCTCAAGTCTCCATGCCTGCCTTTGGTGTATGAGGTTACCGGGGACTAAACCCAGGCCCTTGTACTTGCAAGACAGGCACTGGAACCACTGAACAAAATCCTGGCCCATCATTGCTCTTTTCTGCATAGGTGACATTTTTCACTGTGAAGTAGTAGACATTTTTTCAGTAAAGTAGTTTTGATCTATACTGTCTAAAATGTATTGTCCCCCTTATCTAAAACAAAGTTGAATTTAACAATTACAAAGGACAAGATCACTGTCATACTGACATAGTACTTGAAGAAGCCTGCCTTAGTACAAAGAGCACATAGTTACACTCGCTCCCAAATTATAATGATGGAGCAAACAAGGAACAGTGCAAGAAGTAACAAGCAATTTAACTCACTGCTGCACATCCTAGGAGTTACATCTACTCATAAGTCAAAGGATATGACCTTGAAATAAAAGGTTTTGGTAAGTGATGAATACTATTCCAAGTAGCAACCAGAATGAAAGCTGTTTTGTTATAAATATCCTCATATATAAAACTTTAGATACTCAACTTTCCTCTTGTACACAAACTATTTGTTGAATCAAAGAAATTGTTTATTTATCAGATTTTTTCCAGAGCAAATAGACAGAGAATCAAATTTTACAGATCACAGATTAATGAAAAGCATTCAAGTCTAACATGCTGGGCTTAGGCAGGGAATGTGTGAATTCTCTGCTTTCACACAAGATCTGCTACAGATTAGTGTGAACCGTACAATGATGAGAAGCCCAGGATAAGATCAGTACATCACTCAGACTTGAGAACACATAAAGAAAAACTGTGCTAGAAGCAGACCAGACACTTCCCTGATTTATTCTCCAACATCACTTTCTCCAGTGCCCTAGGTGAAAGAAATTAGAAATTCCCTTTAACCCCAACCTGCGTGGTGACCATAAATGATTTAGAATTGACAGAAGGATCTAAACTAACACTTGGGATTTTCAGAGATGATTTTAGGTTGTTTCTGTGCATCCAGACAATGAATTCCATAGGCCAGTGAGGCAGAGCTGTCCAGGAAACTCTGCAAACCTCCTTTAGGCCTTAGAACATGATTCTTCAGTCTGCCAGCACTTACCTGTGTCATGAAATTGTGGTCTCTGCACAGTGAGGTGACTGAATTCACTGCAGCCTAAGAATAGACATAAGAGCGTCTGTTACTGATACTGATGGGGTGACTTCTTTGTCATTTATAGATTTTTTTCAGTTTTGACTACGTGACTCTTTTGAGTTTGCTGCTCAGGTCCCCCATTAAATGCAACTGGTTCTAATATATATCTATATCCATATCTATCTATCTATCCAGATATATATGTACAGATATATACAGATATATGTATATATGTATTAAGACACATATATATTATATATACACACATATATACATGTATATACACATGATGTATTAGAACACATATATTGTATATATGCACACATACACATACACGTACTGATACACATATATACACATATGTATTAATATATATACATATTTATTTTTTCCTGTAAAGATATATGCTTCTACTCAGCACAGATAAACAGCATTTTGTACAGCTAGGTTTACAAGCTTATATCTATTTCAGCACAAAACATACTCCCAATAAACAAAGGAAGAAGAAGAAAGGGAACCATCTAATGTAAGACTTGGAAGAAAAAGTCTGAAGGAAAAGGCACGATGAAAGTTAATAAAGATGCTCTTTACAGCCTTGTGCATTATGTGAATCGATAGAACACTAAAATAATCATGACTAATGCTTTTTCGTTACTGGAGAAGAGAAATAACAAGAGCATGTGTAAGTATAATTAAAGCAGAAGTTATTTGTCACCATGAGAGAGATAACAAAAACATTATGAAGTTTCAAAGAAATGAAAGACTGTAATTGAAGATTCAAATATGGTTCAGAGCTAATCCCAAAGCATGGTAGAATTTTGACAGCTCGATATTCAGTCAAGCAGTATTTCATGTGAAGAGAATAGCATCTCAGAGATGGGAAGGTACAGGCAATGTCAAGTTGTCAGGTTGCACCAAAGCATGGAAATACATTACAGAAGAGGCGAAATAAGAATTGCAAAGGTGTATTGAGACTCAGGCAGGAAAGTCATTGGCTTCTCTATTCGTATTCATAGATTTGCTTCCTAAGAAACAGGAATCATTCTTTGCCCAATGTTTGATGATGACCATTCATGTACATTAGGATAATTTTCTGATAATGACGTGCAAAGTGGAAAGAGCAGAGCAAAAGAAGACAGGCAAAGGGTGGAACTCAGTGGTGAAGTATTTACTGGCCATGCACAGCACCTTACATTTCATCCCCAGAACCCCAGGAGGAAACAAAATGAGTTGCAGTGGTCTGGAGCAGAGATCTGGAGGTCAGCCTTCACTGGTTAAAAAACAGCAGCTGCAGTATAACTACTTCTCTTCCAAAATCTGATGTGTCCTAATGTTTCAGAGCCTCTGTTTCTGTATTAGTAATTGATATTGTTAAAAAAAGAAAAAACAGAATAAAATAAAAGATGTAGATATCAGCAATATCAGCAATAAAGAAAATGGGACAACCAGTCTTGGATGAGGCCAAAATTTGGCTTAAAGCATGAAAGGGTTATTACTAAAGTTAATAGGAGAAATCTAGTTTTAAGAAGATAGCAATACACTCAGTTTATATAAGAGACATCACCCCTTTTTAAATTTTAATAGTTAAAAAATTCTAAATTTAAAATCACTTATCAACTGAGCAAAAGGCTCTTTGACTTTCAAAAACACTTAAAAATAATTCCTTGGCCAAATGTATAGCACAACGGTAAAAAGTTTGCCTACAATGCAGCAGGTTTAAATATCTGGTACTACCAGGATACAAAGACAGAGAGAGGAGAGAGAAGGAGGGAGGGAGGGAGGAAGAAAGGGAGGGAGAAAAAAGAGGAAGGGAGGAGGGAGCACAGGAAGGGAAGGAGAGAGAAATAGAACAAAGGAAAGAAAGAAAGATGAAAGAAAAATAAAGAAGGAAGAGAGAAAGAATGAGAAATGAAATATGCTGTAACTTAACAATGACATAATTAGCAGTTATCATATAAATATTGAACAGAAAATGGTAACTGTAATGAAAGAAAACAAATAATCACCATTACTAATTCAACATTTTAGGAAAATTATAAATCATGGACAAGTTAATAAAATATGCTTCATGTTCTAAAACAATCAGCTCTTGTTTTGGAAGCCATTTGTTTCATATATATATATATATATATATGTATATATGTATATATATACACATATATATGTATATATATATATATATATTATACACACACACATACATACATACTAAAGTTTTCCTATGATTTGTTTTGTTTTTTGTTTTTCAGTTTTCTTCTTTTTTTTAGACAAAGTCTGGCTTTTGCAGTTCAGGCTGACTGAGTTCACTATGTAGCCCAGGTGAGCCTGGAACTCACAGCAATGCTCCTGCCTCTGCTTCCCTAGTGCTGGGATTACAGGCATGAGCCACTACACTGAGCACTGTGTAATGTAGTATAAATTGCTGGTGTGTGTGACCCAGCATTGTTGTATGTGGTTTCCAGTGAGATTGAACCTGAGCCTTTACACTTGCAAGGCAAGCACCAGAATGACTGAGCTAAGTCCCTGGCCCACAGTTTTCCATCTTTGAGATCATACCACCAGAAGTCTCATCTCATGAGAAACAGAATGTTAACTTGTTCACACTGGTCTGCTTACCATTGTCATGATTGTCATTGATAATATCTTTAAGGAAGTATGCAAGTATTCACAATTTTCAATAGAACACAATCGCTGGTGAAGGTTTAGAGAAGAGAGTGCTGTCACATTCATTCTATGCTATTGTCAGTGTAGAGTACTTTGAAGAAATATATATATATATATATAT
>PVIR01034507.1:0-16933 GCA_004026965.1 Petromus typicus
TATAGAACATAGGTGGAGTTTGTTGCAAAATGAGAGATTTTTTTGAAATGAGAGACAGAATACTCCTTCAGACATAAAGGTGAGTAAGTACCAAGATGACCATCACACTGAACATTACAGGTTACATTTCTATGATTAACTTGGTCTTTTAAGAATACCCTTTCCTGAGCTGGGGATTTAGCTCAGGGGTTACGGTATCTGCCTGGCAAGCCCAAGGTTGCAAATTTAATCCCTGATAACCACATACCACAATGCCAGCATGGTGGCTCACACCTGTACTCCTAGCACTCAGGAGGCAGAGGCAAGAAAATTGAAGTGAGTTTAAGACCCGCCTGGGCTACATAGTGAGTTCAGGGCCAGCCTGAACTACAAAAGTGAGACCTTGTCTCAAAAAAAAAACCCTTTCCTGGGCTAGGGATTTAGCTCAGTGGTTCCAGTGTCTGCCTGGCAAGCACAAGGTCTGGAGTTTGATCCCCTGTAAGTACATACAATAATGCTGGACATGGTGACTCACATCTGCAAGCACAGTACTCGAGAGGCAGAGGCAGGAAGATTTCTGAGTTCAAGGACCAGCCTGAACTATAAAGTGAGACCCTATTTAAAAAAAAAAAAAAAAAAGAAAACCCTTTCCTATATGTCATGTGCTGGTACAGACCCTCAATGTTGAATGTGATCATACATAAATATACCAATAAAATCAATTTTCAAAAAGAATACCACTTCTCGGGCCAGGGATTTATCTCAGTGGTTCTAAGCTTGCCTCACAAGTGCAAGGTTCCAAGTTCAATCCCTGGTACCAAAAAATATGTGTGTGTGTGTATATGTATATCGCTTCCTCCAAGTCACTGTTCTTTCACCAGCAAAATGGGCTGTACTAACCTACTAGGTTCTTATTTACTCTCTAGGTGTATATTTTCTGGTTAGTTTGTTCTGAGGCCTTGAGTTCTTTCCCACTTTTACCCTTGGCCTTGATTTCATAGGGGCCCTGTACTTCACTGCATGCTCAGAGAATGTTACATTTCCTTGAGTTAAAATATGAAATCACTGTACACAGGAAGGGGACGGGGATTGAGGTAAGGGGGAGAATGGGAAAAAATGGTGGCAGTTTGTGTACAGGTGCAAATTCTCTGTGATGAGAGTGTTATCATTATGTATGTCTAAAATGTACCAATAAATGTTTTGCTGTAAAAAAAAAAAGCAAGAAACAAATTTGAAAACAGCAGTTGTGTGTATTTTATCTATAGTTAATGATTAAGGAAGTGAAAAAAAAAACATCATTCATTTCTTCTTTATTTTCCAAATAGCCTGCAGTCATCTGTATCCAGGCCAACTAACGTCTAACTTTCTGCCAAAATGCCTACATTTTTATTCCATTTCCCAGTAATCACAGAACAACGGATCACAACGAAGCAGGAAACACATAGCTAGTTAGGTTCCTTTTTACAGAGCAGCTTCATCTAGGTATTTATTATATATAAAAGGAAATAAATTTTTATAAGACCTCTGAAAAAACAAATTTCACAGCTTTTCTCTAACAGCTGAAAACTCATGAAGAAAATATAAGTTTAATGTAAATCACTCCTGGGTCAGGGATTTAGCTCAGTGGTTCCGGCCACCTGTCTTGGAAGAGCAAGGGCCAGGGTTCGATCCCCGGTAACCACATACAATACTGGGTGTGGAGACGCACGACCAGCAGCAATCAGTACCACATACCACAGTGCCGGGCATGATGGCTCACGCCTGTAATCCCAGCACTCGGGAGGCAGAGGCAGGAGGATTGCTGTGATGTGAGTTTGAGGCTGAGTTCAGGGCCAGCCTGAACCACAAAGCGAGACCCTGTTTCAAAAAAAAAAAAAACCAAAAAAATCACTCCTGCTATAATTTAAATATCTCAAATTTCTCCCCCATTTCACCCAAACTATACTATGATTAGATTAATATATTAAATAAGTAAACCATGCTATTCATATGATATATTATACAACAATGAAAAATCTATGAACTGTACTGTTACATGCATCAACTGAAAGTATCAAAAACAAAATTTGGGGAGTTTTATATTTTGGGAGTTTTTGAAAGAGTTTTTGTTTTGTTTTGCGACAGGGTCTTAACTATGTTGTTCAGGCTGGCCTTGAATTCACTATGGAGCCCAGCCTGGCCTTGAACTTGGGGCAATCCTCCTGCCTCAGCCTCCTGAGTACTGGGATTATAGGGATATGCTGCCACATTCAAATGACAAATACAATTTTAAGCAAAAGAAATTAGGCTCAAAGAAATATGCACATAATTTCATTCATAAAAGATTTAAAAATAGGTAAAACTCCCACTAAATTTTGCTGTGAACCTAAAACTGCTAAAAACAAATCAACTTTTGTTTTACTGTTTTTTTGCAGAACCAAGGATCAAACTCAGGACCTTACATTTGCCAGGCAGCCAGTGGCACCACTGAGCTACTTCCCTGACTGATCTATTAAAACAAAATAAACAGAGCCAGGCATGGTGGTGCACATCTGTAATCCCAGCACTCAGGAGATGAAGCAGGAGGACTGCCACAAGTTCAAGGCCAGCCTGAGCTACAACATAGTGAGTTGAAGGCCAACCTGGACTGCACAGTGAGTCCCTGTCACAGAACAAAACAAAATACAAACACATACAAACCTAATCTGCGGTGTTAAGAGTAATTTCGTTTAGGAAGGAAGGAGAAGGTAATGACTGGGACAAAGAATAAGGTGGGCTTCTGGAGTGCTGGTAATGTTCTATTCTTGACCTGGGTGGTTCCACAGCAGTGTGTTTATTTTGTGATAATTCTGTGAGCTGTATACTTCAGATCTGCTTACTCTTCTGTACATATGTTAAGGCAATAAAAAAGGGTTTTTTGTTTTGTTTTGTTTTTTTCTTGTTTGTTTATTATTAGAAACAGGTCTCACTCACTGTGCTATCCAGGCAAGTGATCCTCCTGCCTCAACCTCTCAGGGAGCTGGGGTTACAAGTATACATTATTATGCTCCCTAGCCTAAAAAAAACAAGTTCAAAATATACAAATAGTAGAGCTGAGGATTTAGCTCCGTGGTTCTGGCGTTTGCCTTGCAAGCACAAGGTCCCAAGTTCGATCCCCAGTAACCACATACCACAATGCTGGGAATGATGATCACATGCACCAGCAATCAGAACCACATTCCATAATGCCCGGGCGTGGTGGCTAATACCTGCAATCCTAGCATTCAGGAGGCAGAAGTGAGAGCACCGCTGTGAGTTTGAGCCTGGCCTGGGCTACACAGTGAGTTCGGGGCCAGCCTGAACTACAAAGACAGACCTTGTCTCAAAAACACAAAACAAACAAACAAACAAAATACAAATTTGCAAACCTCCTCTGATTTTTATTTTTAGTTCTTTTTTTTTATTCGTTTGTTTTCTTGAGATAAAGTCTCACTTTGTAGTTCAGGCTGGCCCCAAACTCACTATGTAGCCCAGGCAAGCCTCGAACTCACAGTACTCTACCTGCCTGTCTTCCAAGTATTGGGATTACAGGTGTGAACCACCATTCCAGGCTCCTCTGATTTTTAATAAAGATGTTCCAAGAAGGGCAAGGTGGTGCATGCCTGTAATCCCAGCACTCTGTGAGACTGAGTGAGGCAAGAGAATCACAAGTCTCAAAATTTTTAAATAGGGCTGGGTTCATTCCTGGGTGTCAACAAAAGCAAAATCACAAAATATAAAAAAGGGCTGGGGGTGTAGCTCAATTTCTAGGTTCAATACCCAGTACTGCCCACAAAAGAAAATGAATAAATACAGTTCATTAGAAGATGTATATAGCCAAGTGTCATGGTGTACACCAGTAATCCAAGCTATTCAGGAGGCTGAGGCAGGAAGATCATAAATTTAAGGCCAGTCTGAACCACACAGCAAGACCCTACATCAAAAAAAAAAAAAAAATTATCCAGAAAACACTTCCAAAATTAAACAATCTTTAAAAATTAGAAAAAGGGCTAGGTATGGTGAGGTACACTTGTAATCTCAGTACTCTGGAAGCCTACACCAGGAAGACCATAAGTTAAAATCTGGTCTGGGAAATTAAGCAACTTAGCAAGACCCCCATCTCAAAAAAATAAAAATGGCTGGGGATATAATTCAGTGCAAAGGCCCGGGCTTCAGTCCCCAGTACAGCAAAGACAAAGTTAGGTAGGTAAAGGCAGCATTGCTATTTCCCCCACCACAGCAGGAATCTATTCTTATCTCAAATTAGACCTAATAGTCCTAAATAGATTCTTCAGATTTGTAGGATAAGAAAATGTGACATTTTCAGAACCTATGTAGAGTTAGGACCACTTATTTAATACAGGTCTGTGTCATAAACAAGCATAGAGAAGGTATTCAATAAATATTTATTAATGATACACCGCTCAAACTTTAAACTCATACAGCAAGATCTGAAATATTTAGCATCATCAAACAGTAATAAAAACTTATTGGCCTAAAGAGCCCATCTTAGTGAAATCTCATTTTTAGAAATTACAGAATTGGATGGGCCAGGGAGTTAGCTCAGTGGTTCCGGCGCCTGTCTTGCAAGCTCAAGGAACCGGGTTCGATACCCAGTAACCACATACCATACTGGGTGTAGAGACTCACGCCTAGCAACAACCAGTACCACATACACAGTGCTGAGCGTGGTGGCTCACACCTGTAATCCCAGCACTTGGGAGGCAGAGGCAGGAGGATTGCTGTGATGTGAGTTTGAGGCTGAGCTCAGAGCCAGCCTGAACCACAAAATGAGAATCCTGTCTCAAAAAAAACTAAAAAAAAAAAGAAATTAGAGAATTGGAGCCGAGGATTTGGCTCAATGGTTCTGGGGTCTGCCTTGCAAGCGCAAGGTCCTGGGGTCGATCCCCAGCAAGCACATACAACAATGCTAGGCTTGGTGACTCATGCCCACCAGCCATCAGTACCACAAAACAAAGTGCCGGGCGCCGTGGATCATGCCTATAATCCCAGCACATAGGAATCAAAAGCAGGATTGCTGAGCTCAAGGCTGAGTTCAGGGCCAGCTTGAACTACAAAGCGAGACTCTGTCTCAAAAAACTTAAAAGAAAAAAAATTACAAAATTGAAGAACACATTGCTTATAAGGAAGTTTATGACAGTACACATAGCGGAGGAAACTGGTCCTCTGCTCCTTGACTGCTACTGCCTCAGACAAAGGCACAATTAGTCAAGTGAAAGGAACCCAGCAGCAACTCTGCTTTAAAGACAGGGACTGTAGAACCATGTCAAGGAAAGCAATTAACTGAGGTAGATGGTAACATGGTTGGGGGCAGTGGAAGTAGAGATGAGAAGTACTTAACCAATGTCCTTATGTCTGGAACTCTAAAATCCTTCAGCATTCTTATTTGCCTCGATGGCTATAAAACAAAGTATATCTTAGCACTCTCTGAACCAGCAATCTGTATGTGCCCTGAATGGCCTATAAATACTTGAACCATCACAGTTCACCTTCTAAGAGTTTCCCATAAGTACCCTTTCAGTTAATTGGATGGCTGATTAGTGATAATAAATTATGCTAAACTTTCTTAAGGGCAAGTTACAACATAAATAAACTTGGTACAGTTATGATCACTAGTGACATTTTTTTCATTTTAAAATGTAAGTGGGGGGTTGACACAGAGGGATTGTAAGTTGCCAATTTAGGCAATTTAGTGACTTAGCCAGACCTTTTCTCAAAATGAAAAATAAAAAATAAATATGGAGAGACAAGCTCAGGGGAAGGCCCTCGGTTCAATCCCCATTAAAACACACACACACACACACACACACACACACACACACACACACAGAATATAAAGGTTAACAGTGGTATGAGAAGGTGGTAGGTATATACAGATTTTTACATATTTTCCTTTTTATGCTTTTCTGTATCTTCTCAAATTTCTGTCATTAGTTCTATATTATTTTTTAAATTCCTGAAACTATTTTTAGCAAATCAAGCATGGCCACTTCTGATTCAAGTTAGGGGGAAGAAAATTCATAGCTCAATTACACGACCACCACTATAAACTCTTTGAAAATTACAGAAAAATATTACAGGAAGATTTATTTGGAAAAACTTGGTCATGAACACTAAGACAGTTAAAGTTATAGAAAATTCCTAATTTAATTTACTGGAGTTGTCATAGAGTACTGACTTCTATGGAGGCAAAATATTATAATATCATAAGTAAAGCCATGCCAAAACATGTTGAAGGCTAGGCTTGCGGCCCATGCTATAATCCTAGCCACTCTGAAGGCTGAAACAGGAGGCCAGCTCATACAACTTGGCAAGACTCAAGTCTGAAAAGAAAACAAAACAGGCTAGGGATGTAAATCAGCATTCCCTGGATTCATTGGCCAGTAGGAGAGAGAAAAATAAATCAAACCTAACCACCCAACCAGTAGTTAACATCCCTTTTAGAATACCCTTACCATCATTCAATCTCTGTTTATACTGTTAAAAAATTCTCATAGTAATCTGGCTATTACATTTGTTAAGAACAACCGTAACTTTGGGTGGCTTGCACCTGTAACCCCAGCTATAATCCCAAGAGGCTAAAACAAGAGAATCACCATGAGTTCAAGACCAGCCTGAACTATATGGTGAGCCTCTGTTTCAAACAAATAAATTCTTCATGTTAAGCCAAAATCTCATTTTAAACCACTGGTCCACTTGTCTCACTTCTATCCTTAGGAGGGACAACATAACTTTTACAGTTTGGATCTAGAGTGGCCCCCAAAGTCTCATGCATTCAGAGGGTGGGCTTTTGGAAAGTGAATGGAGCATGGGAGTGATACACTCATCAGTGGGTTAATTCAGGAATGAATTTATAGCTGAATATGCTGTTAGGAGGTGGAGCCATTCAGAAGAGTCAGGTTGCTGAGGGGGTGATCTAGAAGAAAAGTCTCTTGCTCCAGGCACCTCCCTTAGCTCACCGCTTCCTGGCCACCATGAGCAGAGTACCTTTTCCTTTGCCATTCCCTTCTGCCACTCTGTTTCTGCTTTGGACCTAAGTAACCATGGACTGAAACCATGAGCCAAAATAAACCTTCCTCCTTTAAGTTGTGAATGTCAAGAATTTTGTCTTACCAACAGGAAAGTAACTAGGAGAGCATTATAAACTGTTTTAACTATTTTCAACTACTGCTTTTTTGTAGTAATGGGAATCGAACTCACAACCTTGCACTCAATCAGCAGCACCACTGAACTAAAACCCAGCTCATTTACTATTGATGATCCTCTTAACTTCTTTACAACTAAATTTCTGTGTTCTTCAAAGGGCTTCCATACCATTCATTAGACTACTCCCTTCAGAAAGATGTTCTCTTAAGCTAATCCTGTGTCTCATGTGCCTCTTAGAAGGAAATGTAGTCTACCACAATTCCAGATCAGATCTGATCCGACTGGTGCTATGGTGATCACCATAGCATAACAATTCGAGACAAGTGCCACTCAGTGTGATTCATTGCTAAATTAGGAGTACCATTCAGATCACAGGTGTTTAACAGTTTAGAGGAGAAAGAGACATCTGTGGACTGAGGAACTGAGGAAATGTTCAATGGCAAGTAGGTAGTCTGAAAACTGGAAAAGAAGAAATATTAGGGGAGTGGGAGTGAGGTTTGAACTTGAGGACTGCTAGGCAAGTACTCTACCAATGACCAATATCCTCAGGGGGCTCCTTTCATTTGAAGCAAGCTCTCACTAAATTGTCTGGGCTAGTGTTGTTTTTTGCTTTGTTTTGTTTTGAGACAAAACTATGTAATTCAGGCTGGCACTGAACTCACTATGTAGCCCAGGTTGGCTTCGAACTCATAGCAATCCTTCCCACCACAGCATCCTGAGCACTGCGATTACAGGTCCACACCACCACACCCAGAAAGGCTAGTTTTGAATTTGATGATAATCCTGCCTCAGCCTGAGTAGCTGAGATTGTAGGTGTGTTAAAATGTGTCCAGCAACAAGAATACATTTTAGGGTTAGGGATTTAGCTCAGTGGTTTAAGCACCTGCCTTGCGAGCGCAAGGGCCTGGGTTTGATCCCCACTAACCATATACAACAGTGCCAGGCATGGTGGCTCATGCCTGTAATCCCAGCACTTAGGAGGCAGAGATAGGAGGACTGTTGTGAGCTCCAGGCTCACCTGGGCTACATAGTGAGCTCAGGGCCAGCCTGAACTACAAAGTGAGGTCCTGTCTGAAAAAAAAAAAAGAATACATTTTAGATGAGCCATAAAATGGAAAGAAAATTTCAGGAGCTATTAATGCAGAACAAAGCAGAGGGAAGAACGAACAAAGTTGCCGCAAAGGAAGGTATCTGTGTAAGCACAGGCGAAAAAAGGAGGATTGGAGTCAGGATGCTGTTGAGAACATTTAACTGTGGGCAATAAGGCATTTCTGAAGAGTGGGAGACTACGAAATGGCTTCACAAATAAAATATTTGGGGATGATTAAATTAGTATCAGTTAACTGTCACCTGAATTCTACAGAGAAAAAAGCTACTATTTGATTCTACTCCAAAAGGAACTAAAATTTAGTGTTATACACTATCACTATCTAGGCTGCTTTCAGAATATGAGTAACAGCAGCCTGCAGTCCTGACTGACAGAATCCAGCACTGTCTGGTGCCAGGGTGGCATAAGGGCTACCGGCAGAGCTACACTTTACCAACTGATGACTTCTATTTGAATGGACAAAAGAACGTTTAACTAGTTGGCAACATTCCTAGTATCAAAAAACAAGATAAGGAATGCTGTTTTAGGTCTATTTCAACCTATTTTGGTAAATTTTCTTTTAATATAAATAATTACATACAAAGTAGATGGTTGCTTCAGTAATTAAAATTATGAGGATCTTTATTCAAAACAAAATAATTTATTGATCTCCATTCACTTAGGTAAAAAAGAAAGAAAACTGACTAATGAAACATTAAAAAGGAAAAAGAAACAGCATGTAGCTCAGTGGCAGAGCCCATGCTTAGCATGCCTGAAGGCCTGGGTTCAATTCCCATGGCTACAATAAAGAGGAAAGAAGTGAGCCAAACAGTAGTATTTTCAGCTGATGAAAGGTACCATATGAAAACAGATGTCTTTTTCTAAAGTTATTTAAATTCAGTTAAGTAGAAATTGTTTTATTTAAAAATGCTCCTTGCCTAAAAAGTCTGAAATAGAGTTTAGTAATATAGTATGGCAGGAGAGAATTAACAAATAGTCTAAAAGACGTTGCAAAACCCAACCTCTCCCAAATCCTGCTATTAAGTAGTAGGGATCTAAAGAAATAAATAGACTCCCAGCTGCTGAGAGAAAATGTCTTCCTAAAACCAAAGCAAATTTCTCATTAATGAAAAATCAACCATAAAAGAAGAAAAACTGTGTGCCTAATAATCCCCGGAAATAACCAAATCCCATTTTGGGTTAATGCAGATTTAACAGAAGCCTGGAAGAGAAGAGGGCAAAGCAGTTTCATTTGCCAGCAGCTGGGAAAAACACTTATCAGAAAGATTACAAAACAACAATGCTTCTTATCTGTACAGCCAAAAGAAACATGAACTCAACTATCTAGTAGAAGGTGCCAGGATAAGGCTTCCGGTGAAAATTGTAGAGGACATATTCTCTCTTACAAGCAAGCCACCTTATCCCATCTTGTTCAACACAGATATGAGAGACTGTAACCTGAATTTCTGAAGATCAAATTCAACCAGTAATCCAAACCCTGCTTTTTCTGATCAGATAATCTCTCTAAAATCACTGTCCCTGCATTCATTCAAACCAGCATTGAGCTTCTCCCACATCAAGCACTGGGGATACTACAAAAACTATTAAGAAAGACTATACACATAGAAGCTTGTCCAAGCATCGTATCTTAAACTCCAAAACTCTTGGCTTTATGATATCAAAGGTCCTCAGAGAAAAAGCAATAAACGTCCTTCACCTTGAGTTACTGGATAAAATCTAAAATAAAGTCAATCATGCCTCTACACTGTCTTTCCAAAGGGGGTTTGCCAATATACCCTTCCAAACAGAATATAAGAATAATTTTAGCCTGGACTACAGGCTCAGGTTGAGGAAAGGAGCACGGTACAGGACAAGCAACAAAAAGCTCAAACCAAGAAACATACTGGAAGAAAGCATGTGGCCGCTGTGCCAGAAAGACTTCAAAGACTGATTAAAAAGAACCTGCCAGTAAGCAGACTATTCTTACGGTGCAGGAAGAATGGGAAGCACCAAACCTTCCGCCTTCTCCTAGTTCATCCACTCTGCCCTGAGAACGCAGTCACTCTAGGACCTGGTTTGCCAACAACACAGTCACACGCCTACTGGCTGCCGAAAGAAAAGGTAACAGTCCCTTGCGGGGGAGGGGGGTGCAGGAAACTTCACGTGTTTACAGATGATTGGTAACGTAATTTGTCCCCCAAGGCACAGACGGGAAGTGAAGTTCGGGAAAGATGGGAACCGGACGCTAACTGGAACCCTGCGGTAACAGGTCGGCGACTCCGGTCCGCACACTCACCGCGCACGCACAGCAGCGACATGGCGAGGCGAGCGCGAGCCGCACCGGGCCGCTCCCTCTCTTCTCTCAGCAGGTGCCGCGGCGCCTCCCACAATCAGCCCCACGAGTCTGGCCGCTCCTCATGGTCCACGTCGCAGGCAACGTCCCGTCGCTCCCTCCGCTCCGACAGACTTCTCACCATGTGAGCAAACTCCAGAAAGCGCCGAGTACCGGCTGGCAAGAGGCATACTGGGCGCGGCCTTGCGGCGCCATCGCAGAATCTGGAGCCGCCGGGGATCCCACCCGTCAATCCACCCGGGATCCTAATGAGCGCCTGGGCGGAGCCAAGCCCTGACGCCCCGCCTCCTAGCCAATCAGTTCACGCCCATTCCCCCCACCCCTCACGAGCATGTAGAAGGCGGAGTTTCCTTCCTCTTTCCCTTAGAGAGACTGAATGCAGCTCCTCCCACTAACGCGGTTTAAACCAGGGTGGGGCGTGGCTTCCTCTCACCTGCGAAGCGAATAGAAATTTTTTGCTCCTCCCACATGGCTGGGTTTTCCACCTAGTAACAGATTCTTTTCATTGTAGAATTCCCATCAGATTTCCTTAAAAAGCTTACACCTTACAGCAGAAACTGGCAGCTGCCACAATTTAACAAGGGCTTACCTACAGAGCCAGTATGTTTTTTTGTTTTTTGAGACATGTCCCATTTTGTAGTGCAGGCGTGAGCCACCACGCCCATCACTATACCCCAGCATTGTTATATGTAGTTGTGGGGGATTGAACTCGGGCCCTTGCACTTTCAAGATAGGCGCCAGAACCACTGAGCTAAATCTCCACCCCAGCCAGTATGGTTTGTTGTTGTTGTTGTTTGTTTTGTTTTGAAAGAGTGCTTTGTTTTTTGAGGTACTGGGGATAGAACCTAATACCACTATGTATCATCCCTTTTTAAGTTTTTATTTTGAGACAGACAAAATCTTGGTAAATTGTGCAGGTAGAACTCAAACTTGTGATCATTCTGCCTCATCCTCCCAGAGTGCTGAGATTACAGGTGTATGGCACCGCATCTGATTCAAAGTAAGCTTTAATTAGCAACCGGAGTAGGGGACAGGGGTAATACTGAATGAGTTTATTGTAGCTCCAAAGTCCGGATTAGTCAAGATATCAGATTGTAAATATTTACTCAATGAAGGATATAGCAGAAAGAAACTTTTTTAAAATTCAAATCTTTATTGGTACATTATGAATACATATCATCATCGTATTCAACATTGAGAGTTTGGAACAGAATATGACACAATTTGATTCTGATTTTTCCCCTTCCCCCTACTCCTCACCCCCTATATACATAAGCTTTGTTTTCTTTTTTTATAGCTATCACATCTTTTTCCCCTCGTTATTTACCTCCTACCCCCGGTTTCCTTTTAAATATTTTCTATTCATAATATTAACTATATATACTAGTATTATAGGTAAAAATAGTAGGCAGACAGGGCAGGCCCTTAAAGAAAATTCACAAGAAGGGAGACTGTCGAGAACATAAGTGACCAATTAAAGCCTTATCAAGTCAATAGAGAATTAAGGGTCTAGATCTATCCCCTCCCAGGAATGTAGTAATTTAAAACCCCTGGGGTAAAGGGCCAACAATTTGGCCCATCTGGAAGAGCCTCCTGATGGGGGGAGGGACCCTGTACGATTTAAATTCTTATTGGACCTCTTTGATCAAGATTCCACCTCCTTGAATTTTATTGGAGGCTCCTACTTTAAACCCATTCCACCTCGTGGTCTTTAGCTCTTAAATACCCCCTAGTAAAGACAACCTTGGGTTACCCACCTTTCCAGGTTCCCCTGTGGTTTCTTGTAGACAGAAGCACTTTCTCTCTCTCCCTTTCTATCCAATAAAACTTTTCTACTCGAACCTCTGTCGGTTGCTCCTGAAATTTATTCCTAAATTTTGGGAACACGAGCTCGTGTTTTTTAGAGGAGAGCCAGGTTTTGCTCTCCTGTGTCACTAGTACTCATTTACATCTTCATTTTCTCATACCAGAGAAAAGATACGATATTTACACATCTGTAACCCATTTATTTCACTTATGAGGGTGTCTTGAAGGTATATCATCCATTTGAGTATGAATGATTCAATCTTGTCAGTTTTAATGGCAGAATAATACTCCATTCTGAGAGAGAGAAACTTGAAAAAAAAAAGATTTTGTCCTCTTTCTCTTGTGTAAAAACCCTATGCTGTAGCTACTGCAGGAGCTTAAGTCCTCTGGATGGACACTTTGGTGTGGGTTTCACAAGATTGTCAGTAAATTCCTGATAGGGAGAGTTGGTGAATACTGTATCCTTCCAGAGATCTGGGGCTACCTCCTTGCAGCACTGGCCTGACTGTTGTAGTCTCCAGTGGTGACAAATGCCTTGAACCTGGTCCACTGGCCAGCATGAGTTTGCTCTTGCGTGGGCATGATCTTTAGAACTTCATCTTTGAGGGATGTTCCCAGGAAAAAGTCAATAGCCTCTGACTCCTTGATAGGCCGAGAGAAAGGAGAAATTTTGTATTGGGACATGATCTTCAGTCATAGACCAGCCAACTCAACTTGGAGAGAGGAATCTGCTCTTTGACTTTCAGCCTTGCCATAGCAAGCTCTGCAGCCTCTCCCAAGCCCCAACCCCTGCCTCTTTGGCATCTGAGGCCTTGCAGGGCACTGCCCAATCCTCTGATTTGGCCTCCAAGGCCTGAATACTGAGGCCCCAGGTCTTGAGGCCCTTCTGCCGCACCACTGTCATCCTCCATTTGCCATCTCTTTCAAGGAAGAAGCAGGAGAAACATTTGAAGCAAAAGATTTCTGAGAAGATGATGCGTGCATGTGAGGAACTGAGAAAACCTACGTCAGGAAACAGAAAGACACATACAGTATGATGTACAGATCCCTCACCACCATTTCCAGAGCTAAGACAAATTTCTCTGAAGCAGTACTCTGGCATCCTGTTGTACCGTTCCCTAGAAGGTGCTAGCGTTCGGTAGGATATCACTAGTCTTTGTGCTTTCTGAGACCTCATTAGCCTAGGCCTGATTTCAGTGTCAGTAAGCTCTTAGTCCCATCGAATTCTACCTAACAGACCCAGGAGGGATTATCTGACAAGATCATGGCACTCAAAGGCAAATCTGGACACCACATGATTCCACTCACTGGAATAAGTGCTATAAAAGAATGGCATTCCAAGGCCAGGAATTTAGCTCAGTGGTTCTGGCGCCTGCCTTGCAAGGGCAAGGGCTCGGGTTCAATCTCCGATAACCACATACAACGATGCCGAGTATGGTGACTCATCTGTAATCAGTACCATGTAGCACGGGGCTGGGCATAGTGGCTCATGCCTGTAATCCCAGTACTCAGGAGGCAGAGGTAGGAAGATTGCTGTGAGTTTGAGGCTGAACTGAGGGTCAGCCTGAACTACAAAGCGAAACCCTTTCTAAAAAAAATTAAAAAACAATGACATTCCAAATGGTTTTTGGTCCTGGTTTTGACTTTTTGAGACAGGGTCTCACTATGTAGTCCAGACTGAGCTTGAATTTGTTAGGTATCCCAGGCTGGTCTCAAACTTGTGATCTTCCTGCCTCAGCCTCCCAAGGGCTGGGATTACCAGTGTGCAGTAGACACCTGGGCAACTGTCCAAATTTTAGAACTAGAATGCTGGAGGAGAAAATAATTTGATCTTCCTAGTATTAACCTAAATGTATAGTGATACGCTGGAGAAGATTTTGGGTAAAGCAGTTCAGCCTTGTCAAGAGAGATAGATGCCTGCCCATAAGACAAAGAGCATTCTGGGCTGGGAGTTAGGAGTGGGGGAGGGGATTCTTAGCTAATTGACACAGCTGTTCTGAAGTACAAGAGCAAGCAACTAAAAAGGGAGTTGAACTTCTGGATTCTGGGACTGAGAGTGTAGAGATAAGCAGAGCTTTTATGAGATCAGAGATTTTTCTAGAGGATACATAGACCATCCTATGAGGAATGCAAGTCACTTTGCACATGAGAAAAACAACCTACTATACTAAAACTGTGAAGAACTTCAACATGGAGCTAATTGGATTCCTCTAGTGTATTACCTATTGCTGTGTAACATTAACCTAAAACTTTGGAGCTTAAAAATAGCATTGTTTATCTCAGTTTCTGTGGGTCAGGAGTCTGGACACAACTTAACTGGATCCTCTGGTTCCTGTGTCACAAGCTGCAGCTGACGTGCCAGTTTAACCATTGAAGAATCCACTTCCAAGCTCACTCAAGTGATTGTTGGCAAAATACAATTTCCCTAAGGCTTTTCTTATCCTGTGGGCCTCCCTAACATGGAGTTTGTTTCACAAAAGCATGTGAGCGGAGAAGGCAGTAGCTTCTAGCAAAACCGAAGTCATACTCTTTGGTAACTGATTCACAGAGGTGCCAGCCCCTCTGTTTTAATGTATCTTCTTTATCAGAAGCAAGTCATATTCAAGGGAGGGGATTACTGTATACATGGTTTGCATGAATATTAGCCAGGACATTGAGTAGCATCTTAATCTACCTATCACAGCTGGATCTAAAACCTAGTTCTGATATCTGTGTCCTTGGTCAAGTTACATGACCTCAGTTTCTCAGGGAATAATAATAATATCTACTTAATAAAATGGCTTTGAGATTCAAATGAGGAAATGCATTTAAAACTGCCTCGTACAAAAAGCCTAACATATGTTTGTTATTACTTGTGCTATGGACCCCAGGGAGCAGCGCACATCAGTGGTAAAGATGCACTACAGAGAACAAACGTCAGTGTCTGAAGGTGACAACCCTGGCTCCAAAGCATCTCAGACTTCCAATTCAAAGGGAAGTCCAGAGGAAAAAGACATTAATGTCCTCTTTTACTCAGGTACTTCATCAAGACCAATGGTACTCCTCACAGAGTAAGTGCATATTCAGGACCAATACCAACACCCTCAAAGGCCCAACCTCTCAGCTATTTAAGAGGCTGAAGCAGATGAACTTGAGTTCAAACAGGAGTTCAAGGTCAGCCTAGGCAACACAGTGAGATCATATCTCCAAAAAATAAAACAAAACTAATATGGTATTGCACACATGTAATGCCATCACCTTGAGGTCCAAGCAAGAAGATCACCACTGGGCCAGGGATTTAGCTCAAGTGCAAGGATCTGTGTTCAATCCCTGGTAACCACACACCATAGTGCCAGGCATGGTGGCTCACGTCTGTAATCCCAGCACTTGGGAGAAAGAGACAGGAGGATTGCTGAGTTCGAGGCTCATGGATCACCTGGGCTACATAGTGAGTTCAGGACAAAGTGAGACCCTGTCTCAAAACAAAAAAACAAGAATACCACTTCAAGGCCGGCCTGGGCTTCATAGTGACTCTGACTCAAAAAAAAGAAAAGCAAAAAAACAAAAACCACCAAAACAACATGCAAACAAAAAAACCCACCAAAACAACATGCAAATAAACAAAAATATGGATAATTGGAATCCATACCCAATCCCTAAAGCTTACCATAGCTAGGTTTTCCCAGGATATCATCCAGAAAAGAAGAGGATGAATAATAAAACAAGTGCTGAATCAAGCTTCCCAGCTTTAGTATTTCTTGCTAAGTACAATGTAGCAGATGTTACAACTAGGTTGGACTTTAGAGATCATCTCATGTAACTATAGACTCAGAAATTAGATACAGGAGCCACATGTGTAGACATGGTAGTATATGTCTATGATCCTACTGCTTGGGAGGCTGAGGCAGGAGGGTTGCTGACAGTTCAAACCCAGCCTGGGCTATGTGGTGAATTCAAGACCATTGTGAATCTTTTTTTTTGTTTTTAGGTTTTTTTGAGACAGGGTCTCGCTTTGTGGTTCAGGCTGGCCCTGAGCTCAGCCTCCAACTCACATCACAGCAATCCTCCTGCCTCTGCCTCCCGAGTGCTGGGATTACAGGCGTGAGCCACCACGCCCGGCACTGTGGTATGTGGTACTGGTTGCTACTGGGCGTGAGTCTCCACACCCAGTATTGTTATGTGGTTACCGGGGAATCGAACCCGGGCCCTTGCGCTTGCAAGACAGGCGCCAGAAGCACTGAGCTAACTCCCCGGCCCAAGACCATTCTGAATCTTAAAGAAGACCCTATTTAAAAAAAAAAAAAAAAAGCAAACAAATAAAAAAAAATGTGGGGAACAAAAGTAAGCCACCAGTGGTGCCATGGTGCCACATGCCTGTAATGCCAGCACTTAGGGAGCGTGAAGCAGAAGGATCAAAAACAAACAGAAGATATAAAAACATGAAAGGTAAAACCATTTGCAAAGAAGGTGCCTTCTAAGGCCTTATGATAGATGCAGGAAGCAAACATGACACTTGGTCTACACGCTTCACTTCTTAGTGTAAACACTGGTCTATCTTTTTCTTT
>PVIR01034508.1:0-17131 GCA_004026965.1 Petromus typicus
AAAAAAAAAAAAAAAAAAAAAAAAAAAAAAAAAAAAAAAAAAAAAAAAAAAAAAAAAAAAAAAAAAAAAAAAAAAAAAAAAAAAAAAAAAAAAAAAAAAAAAAAAAAAAAAAAAAAAAAAAAAAAAAAAAAAAAAAAAAAAATTAAAATAACAAAATAAGCTCAAAACAAGAAAGGAGGTAAAAAAGGTAAAGGGTATAAACTAGTGAAGTTAAAACACAAATGCAGAATACAGAGCAAAGATTCAAAGGCTAAATTTTGCAAACAAGATTAATAAAATATATGACCTTAATGACTAAGAGAAGGCACAAGAATCTCACACACACACACACTCACATACACACATACACACAAGCACAACTCATCCAATCTCTAGAAATTTTGCAAAGGAACAGACTAAGTGTATACTCCAACTGATAAAGAAATGGGTTGATACTTGACTTCCCCATTTCCCTGCCTGACACAATATAAAACCACATTTTAGAGTACAGTTCCATCAAGTTCAAGGAAAAAATCATTCCAAACTTCAAACTCTTAAAAGAACCAAAGAAAAAAATATTTTCTGAAATCAGTATAGTGAGATGAAAGCAAAACTTTGTATTTCTTTAGTAGATAAAATATTTGTGAAGATTTTCCTAAGAATACCAATTAAAAAAAAAAAAAACTTTCTTGGAAAACTAAAAAAAATAAATTAAACAAAACAGGAAATCCATTTTAAATCCTGGTGGACTCCATAGTTAAAACCACAGAATAGGGCCAGGGATTTAGCTCAGTGGTTCCAGCACCTGCCTTGCAAGCTGAAGGTTTCAATTTTGATCCCAGGTAACTACAATGCCAGGTGTAGTGACTCACGCCCACCGCCCATTATGCTGGGCATAATGGTTCACTCATGAGGCAGAGGCGGGAGGATTGCTGAGTTCAAGGCTGAGTTCTGGACCAGCCTGAACTACAAAGCAAGAACTTGTTTCAAAATAAATAAAATAAAACAACAATAAAAAGACAACTTTCTTCTTGATGACTTTTTAGATATGACTGCCTACATACAAAATTCAATATTTATGTGTAAGAATGATAACAGAATAGTAAAAAGCATTTAAACAAGGTTGCTAGAGTCTAAATAAAGTCAATTTAATTTTATATGACATAATAGAAATAAACTGATACTTCTAGATGATGCTACTTACAGTAGCATCAGAAAAATGCTAAGTATCTAGGAATAAGCCTAATAAAAGATATGCATCATTTACATAGTGAAAATTATGTAAATAAGTATAGGGAGGATGTTCATGGACAGGGAGATGAAAAATTTCCCTAATTAACGGTCTTTTAAGAGATATGAAACATATTACTGGGGCCGGGGATTTGGCTCAGTGGTTCCAGCGCCTGTCTTGCAAGCACAAGGACCCTGGTTCATCCCCGGTTAACCACATACAGTACTGGGTGTGGAAACTCACGCCCAGCAGCAATCAGTACCACATACCACAGTGCCGGGTGTGGTGGCTCATGTCTGTAATCCCAGCACTTGGGAGGCAGAGGCAGGAGGATTGCTGTGATGTGAGTTTGAGGCTGAGCTCAAGGCCAGCCTGAACTACAAAGCGAAACCCTGTCTCAAAAAAAAAAAAAAAAAAAAAAAGAATTTTATTACTGTATAATTTCACAGGCAAATTCAGTAAAGCTCCAATTGATAACTACCTACTTCTCAACCTTACGGATAGTTCAAACAGTTCTGTGGAATACCTGTCCTAACAGAAAATGCAATTCATCAGAATTACAAAAATTAAAACCCTATCTGTAGATGTGTGTGGGGACAGACAACCAATAGAATAGAAGATCCCAACACAGAAGTAGGCAAACAAAGCCATTAAATGCCAGGTGGCACTCTCTAGCCACTGGGGGGAAAATTCAACAGTATGAACTTTGCTATCCAAATGGGGAAAAAAGGCAACTGGATTACTAACTTACAAATTTTCCAAATAGATTTTAAGTTAATATAAAAGAAAAAACATAATAATAAAAATATAGATATTCCCCAGAAGACCCTGGACCATATAAGTGCTAATCATTCAGAGAATGATAAATTTTAATGTATTAAAATTCAATCTTTTTCACAAATCATTATTTTTTAAAAAGCCAAGGCTTGAACAGAGAGAAAATATTTATAACACATAACACATGAGAACCAACAAGTATCTGTGTCCAGAGTATACTTAAGAACTCTGAACAGTGACTCAGAAAAGAAAAACTTTAGAATGGAGAACAAAACCAGAAAAATCACAGAAATGAAAATAGAAGATAAGGTAAATACGTTCAACCTTCTTGTTACAAAGTGTTTCTAGTGCAAATAAAAAATGCTGCATGAGAGACTGCAGTTATCTCTTAAGGGAATTGAATTGAACATATTATCTAGTGTTTTACACATTGTCTCTTTTTTTTTAAGGTTTGTTGTTGTTTTGAGACAAGTTCTCACTATGTACATAAGATTGGCCTTGAACTCATGATGTAGCCTAGGCTGGTCTCAAACTCACAGCAATCTTCCTGCCTCAGCCTCTTAAAAAATGGATTTACATGCATTCACCACCAGGCTCAGCTTACACATTTTCTTAAATTTAAAAAAAACTTTTGCAAATTTTAAGAAAATGTAAAAATAATAAAGTACATAATTTTAGCTATTATAGTAAAGCCTTTTTTTCTATTTCTCTGATAAGACCTAAATGTTTCAATTATTATTCCCAAATTTTTATTAAATCTGAAGGGTTTCAGTGTTGAGACACAAAGAACTTCAGTAATGAACCTAGTCACACCCTACAAAGTGATGAGAGCAAGACAGAGTACATCCATCAACTGTTTTGCTATATTGAATATCCCTGATTTTTCTACCCACAAACACCTGGAGGATGTCACAACAGTTACCTAAAACACACAGGTAGCATTCAATCTGGAAATTACTAAAGAAGGTAAGAGATGCTGCATGTCAACCAAAGACCTATTTCCTGATACCACAGAGCATTTCATTGATTCCTTTATGTAGCAAACTCCTTACTATTAAATAAAACAAAATATTTTCTTAATTTCAGTTATTCTCAACAAATACTAACACTGGAATTTGTACTAATATATACTGTTGGAGAAATCAAAAGACAAAAGCAGAGGATGTACTACTTTCAAACATTACAATTTTTAAGAAAACAAAAAAAAGTATCTGAATCTAACAACTTAACTCTGTTCACTTTCATTGATCAGTATAGCCACAATCTATTTCACAAATTTCAGGTCAGTGAATTCACTTCCTCCTTAAAATATATTTTCAAAACCAAAATCAGTACTAGAGAGACTTCTGCAGTCATTTGCAGAGTGAATAAGAGTCTGAGTCCCAGTCAAAGTTCAATTTTTTTTTATTGTGAATGAATGTACTGTTTGTGGTCTATTTATTTTTGCAAGTAAGTGCAGGTGGTTTGAAACGGTCACCAAACACAGGGACACCTGTTATCTAGTATGTGTGGGTGCAGGAAGGCTGTGATATCTCTTACTGAAGAAGCACACTTATTAGATAAACTCTGGTTAGTGCTATTGGCCACGAGTTGAGGTTAATGCATCAGCAATATGTATAGTAAATATGGATGCCTTGAAACATAAACAAGTCTATATATAAACATTGTGACTAAAAGGTGCAAAGGAACCTAACTATGTATCTCATTTAGAAATAATGATTCGGTTTTCATTAATTCATTATCTGTGACAACTTTATGGATCATAACATCACTAAGAACAAGAAGAATCGACGGTGTTTCTTTTTCCATGCATGACATTTGTGCTGAAATAGGAAGAGCTAACAATATTACTATTTTCAAGAGTATTAAACATTCACAGAAAAATGGCACTTAAAATTATAGTGTTGTTTATCATACAGAGAACAAGTGATTTGAATGTTCCATTTAAATTCGTGGATTACTATTAATAAATGGTATTGTTACATCTGTTCTTCATTTTACATACCTTATTATCTTCACACAAGGGAGTAAGGTAGCATAGTTTTTTACTCAATGATACAAAGCTGATCAAAAGGGAAAATTGGTCCTTTCTTGTAATGAAGACAAAGGTCACTAATTCTCAGAATTTTTACTTAAAAACCTCCAGGTACAAGACAGCAAAACCACATTTCCAACTTATGTTATAATCTCTAAAGATGAAATAAAAGCTAACAGAAAGAGACAACTAGTTTCAATTACATTAGGAAAATCACTAGACAAATATAACCAAATTATTTTATTTGGTTCTCTGACCACGAACATTAACAGATATAATGACTTTATAATAAAAATTGTAACTTGGAGGTGAGGGAAGTTTACTATTGTTTGGATAATTGCTAAAATATAAATAACAGGAAAATAGAAATGAATTCTATTTCAAGGAATACCCTGCTTGACAGCAAGCATAATCCTTGCTTGCTCTCTGCCTGCAGTGTTCCTCAGAAGATGATCTTAATTTCTAGATTCTCCAACTTCATGGGATCTACACTATACTTTCAGTCTCACAATCACAGCTTAATGCACAATCCTTTCAGCAGTGCATCGCCTGGCTTCCGAAGTCTGAGTGGGGGTGATCATGATCCTATTAAGTCTTGCACTCTGGATGCTAACAGTACTAGCACAGTATTGATGATGCCAAGGTCTGCAGCCAACTCAAGCATATCCAAGCTCTCTAGATCACAGCTACAGAGACCTGTGACAGCAAGAAAGCCAAAATTCCAGGAAACATTTTCCTTTATAGCCCTTAATAAGAAGAACACTCTGGGGTCTCTTCAAATTAAAGGCTTATATCTTGGCACTTTTAAGCTTCTGATGTATAGGGTCTAATCAATTCCTGGGATGCAAAGTACTTGTTCATTTTTTTTTTTTTAAACACTAAACTTTTCAGCATACTCTCCTCTGCCCCTACTTTACAGGTGCTTCCTTTCTGGGTCAACTTTAACATTATTTGGCTCTGCTTTTTGCTCTTGATTTTCACTATTAATGTGCCTAAAGTCTGTCAGAAGAACCTATGCCATACCCTAAACACTGGGCTATCTTGAATTCCTTCTACTACATTAATAAGTTTGTTGTCCTTAATCTCGATCTTCTTGAGAGTCCTAAGATAGGTACAAATTGTAGACTGCCAGTGTGATCCTTGCTCCCAAATGAAACTTCCTGAGTCCAGGCCCTTATTGTCAATTCCTGTCAGTACTCAAGCCTTCTGAGTTTCAACTAGTACTATCCATCAAGTCCTACTCATATCCCTCTACATGTCTCCAGTAAGCTTCTCCAAACTCCTCCTAAAGAACAAGTACTTAATCTTTGTCTTAGCCGCTATCCACTCACTGGACACAATGCCTTAGACAAACAGAAGAAAACAGGTTTGTTTTGGATGGCAATTTTATTCCATGCACTAAAGGCAGAGTGGCAGAAAGGCATGGCAGAAAAAAAGAAGCTCAACTCTCACGGCAACCAGGAAGCAGGTAGCAAAGCAAGGAACTAGGGACAAAAATATGGCCTTCTAGAGGCTTAACTGTGACAGTCAAGCATTGTCACAGCAATGACACCACTTCTCTGGTACCAAAAACTATCCTGGTCACTTTCTCATCCCTGAACAGATCACTAACAGAAACAATTCACAGGAGGAGGAGTTTATTCTGGTTCTGCTTTCAGTCCATGGTGGGCTGGCTCCAATCCAAGGATAAGATAGCAGAGAAGTACGGTGAAAGAAGATGCACAACTAATGTCAGACAGAAAACAGAGAACAAAGAGAGGAGCCAAGGATAGAATACAGCCTTCTGTCTAGGTCAGGCCTCCAGTTAACCACCTGCTAACAGCAAATTTAGGAACTGAACTAAATCAATGGAAAATTCGATGATGAATATAATGCTCATCTTTCATGTACATGAGGGTTTGGAGACATTTTACTATACATCTGAACCATAACAGCCCTTTTTTTGGCTCTATAAAAGGGGACAATAAATAAAAAAATACTCAAGAAAGTCTTTTGACAATGGAGACGAAACACAGCATGGTGCATCTACTTATCAAAAAATGCCAGGGGACTGTCTTGCAAACGCAAGGACCAGGGTTCATCCTGGTAACCACATAACAATACTGGGCGTGGAGACTCACCCCAGCAGCAATCAGTACCACAAACCACAGTGCCGGGCGTGGTGGCTCACGCCTGTAATCCCAGCACTCTGGGAGGCAGAGGCAGGAGGATTGCTGTGATGTGAGTTGGAGGCTGAGCTCAGGGCCAGCCTGAACCACAAAGTGAGACCATGTCTCAAAAAAAAAAAAAAAAAAAAAAAGAAAAGAATTTCATGTACCCATATACTCTCAACTTTAAAGCTAGAAAAGAACTAAGAGTTCTAGTCTTTTCAACTTCCTTATTTTATAATGAAAAATGAGACTACAGAATCTAGATCCTTCCTCTCACCTCTAATAAACATTCATCATAAAAATAATTCTTTATTAGGAAAAAAAAAAAAAAGCATGAGCTTTCCTGCACACTAAAGAAAATAATCACCAATGTTTACTGCTACACTGTATTCACTGGGATGTAACCACTGTACCAAATCAAAGATGAAAAGTCTGGTGGACTGGAAAAGTACCAAGAAACCTTAACTAACATAAATAAAAAGACTTCAATCTACAAATATTCAGAACTCATTTATCAGAAAGTCTAGTAAAAGAACAGACATTAGAAATTAAAACAAAATGCAGGTGTCAGTAAATAAGTGCACAATTTACCTACATTCCTGAGTTTGCTGGCACAAAAGCTACCATGAATCATCTGAAATGAAACATTTTTATCTATATCTGTATATAAACAAAAGACACCCTTCTATACTGTATCACGTTTATGTGTCCCGATATCAAATATTTGTATAAATACACAAATGAAAGTACCACCCTCATGTATAAACAAAACAAATTCTACTCATCAATTTAGTTCACAAAAAGCCCACATAATCTACATAAACATAATGTCTGTATTTATAAATGGCCTAATGTGATTACACATAGGAGTAGTTTACATATTAGACTATAAATGTCCTGCTTCAATTTGTAAATAAATATACTGACTTTACACTGAACTACTAATATACGTAGGATTCTAAACTTACTGCACTCTTCTGATCTTTAAACAAAGATATTAAGGTGTTGGGAAAGGGGAAATTTTTTAAACCAACAACATCTCTTATTAGAGAAAGTCTTACTATTTTGCCCCAGTTGATGTTAAAAGTCCTAGGCTCAAGGGATACTTCTAACTCAGTTTCCAAAGAAGCTGAAAGTATAGATGTACACAAGAATACGAGTGACTCTACCTCAAATTCTTTTGCAACTACTGCTTACACTGTCTGCCTTACTCTCCTTGAACATATATCTGACTTAAAACTGCCTCACCAGAATTAGCCAGCAACAAATGTTGGTGAGGCTGCGGTGAAAAAGGAATCCACTGTTGGTGAGAGTGTAAACTCGTATAACCTCTGTGGAGATTCCTCAAAAAGCTAGGATTAGAGGTCTCATTTGACCTGGCTATTCCTCTCCTAGGAATATACACAAAAAAATTAAAGATTCATATCACAGCAACATGTGTATACCCATGTTTATAGCAGCTCAGTTTGACTGCTAAATCTTGGAAACAACCAAAATGTTCATCAACTGGAAACTGGATGAGGAAGTCGTGGTTCTTTTATAGAATGGAGTATTAGTCTGTCATTAAAAATGATAAGATTGAGTTATCTATATTCAAATGGATGTACCTTCAGGACAATCTCATAAGTGAAATAGATCACAGATGCATAAATATGGTATCTTTTCTCTGGTATGAGAAAAGGAAGATGTAAATAAGTTTCTAGTATAAATTGTTGATATTGTGAAAGAGAAAATATTTAAAAGGAAAGAGGGTGTCAGGACAAATAACGAGGGGAAAAAGAATGTGATTGCAATTAAAAAAAAATAAAACAAAGCTTATGTATACAGGGATTCGGGGTTGCAGGGTGGGTGGGGGAAGGGGAAAGATGAGAATCAAGTCATGTTATATTCTGGTACAAACTCAGTGATGAATGTGATGATGATGTGTATTCATAATGTATCAATAAAGATTTGAATTTTTTAAAAAATGCCTCACCAAGCATCTCTTCCTTCCCATTCACTTTTTCACACCACTCCAACTTGACTACACGTACACCTTTCCTTCAAAAGCAACACTGCTAATGTCACTTAAAACCCATCAAATTCAATAAAGAAAGCAATCCTCTGCTTACTCGGCCTTGATAAACTCTCTTAAAATACTGCTATTTTGTATTACATGACATGTAACCTCCTAGTTTTCTTCCATCCTCTTGGGCCAGTTCTTCTGTTTTGCTTGCTTCTCTAGTCAATGATAAAAAGTTGACATACTTCAAAGCTTCCTCAGTCTTCTTTCACCTTCTCAGTACTGCACATAAGTAAACTTTACTTACACATATTGCCATCTATAAATCTAAAATTTTCAATTGGTTATTTCTGACTCAGTACTTCTTTGTACAAGACTAGCAACATTTTACTTCCAGTGACTGTCCCTGAAGTAATATACTCATCTTGTTCAAAAATAAATTCCGAAATCATCTCCTACCCAACTCACCAAAATCATCACCACTATAACAAAAACTTTCACACTCCTCTTCTCCAGAATTTCCTATCTCAAAGTATGATACTCCACTCATTCATGAGTGATCCTCAAAATCTATCTCCTTTATCATTCATATCTTCAAATCAATAAACTGTCCCTCTTTTGATGCAGTGTTTCTTGTATTTATCTACACCTTTCTGTCCCCATTTCTACTACCATCTCCTCCTTAGAATTTGAGTGCATGGTAACTAACTTCCCAGCATTCTCTTTAGATCTCCCTTCTGAAGGACACTGTAGTTTTCAAAACATGATCACATCAACTCTTCCAGCCCCAATGATCTTCTAGAACCTTGCTGTGCTCCATTAACAGACAGGAGTTACTTCTTTTTGAATTTGAGGACGTTTTGACTCTCTGGATGAAAAGAATGCAGCAAAAGTCAAGATGCAAACTTCCAAGATAAGGAAATATGGCTTCCATTTGAAATAAGCACTGATCCTCTTTCTCCCTTCTCCATCATCTCTCTAGCAAAATGCTTACTCTTGAAAGCCAGACATCAAGTTTAAGGAAAACTAGGCCACAAGGAGTTATCAACCCTACCTCAGATAACTTATTCTGGAGGAACCAGCAGCTAAATTATAAGAACATTTGGGCCAGGGATTTAGCTCAGTGGTTCCAGCACCTGCCATACAAGTGCAAGGGCCTGGGTTCCATCCCTGGCAACCACATACAACAATCCCAAGTGTGGAATCACACACCCACCAGCAATCAGAGCCACATACCCCAGTGCTGGGTGTGGTGGCTCACACCTGTAATCCCAGTACTGGGGAAACAGAGGCAGGAAGATTGCTGTGTATTCAAGGCTGCACTCAGGGCAGGCTTGAACTACAAAAGTGAGACCCTGTCTCAAAAAAAAAAAAAAAAGAATATTTAAAGCTAATATGCCAAGAATCTAAGGCTTCCTGCCAATAGTCAATAAACTGAGCCCTTCTGTCAATAATTATGTTAAGGTGCCATGTTGAAAATAGATCTTCCAATATAATTAAGTCTTCAGATAAGTAGACTTGCTAATACCTGGACTGCAATTTCATTGGACTCTAAACCTCTTCCAAATTCTCAAATCACACAAAACAGAAGATAATATCTGTTACTTTAGTAATGCAACTCTATAGTATGATAACCTAACACTTAATATGTTTCTACTGTTGCACTCAACACACTTATGATTCAAAAAAGTTTTAAAATACAACCTTTGTATGTTTTCCTGACTTTTTTACAGGTACATAGGAATAGACAAAATCTGAGCTGTTCATTATTATATTCTCAATACTAAATAATGCTGGCTAACCATAAGGAGTCTAAAAACACTGAGTATGAAGAATACTAACATTCGTCAATGTTTCTAAATTCATGATATAAGTATGTCAGGTAATAAAATTTTAGTCCTAATGTAAAATGCCTCAACTGTTTTTATACCTCCATTTGAAACCTTTTTGTCACAAATAATTATATATTAAAACAAATAAACTGATATGGGTATATCTCAAACTATTAGCACATATAGAATATGCTCATTTTACTATTCAGATCTACCAACTGGCTTCAAACAAAACAGAGATTACTTTGCATCTATACATGTTAAATCTCTTAATATGTACATGAAAATTTTTTGGTTTTCAAAGGCATATACGTAAATTCATTTAGAGCATTCACATACAAGTGTGTACAGCCATCCACTCGTACCATGTTCACTTTTTGTTTAAAAAGCTATTAAAGTACCTAAACAATAGCAAAACTTTAGTAAAGAAGCATAAATAAGACAACATTGTAACAAATGTAATTAATACCTTGACTGTCAAGTGAATATGAAATACTTATTTTGAATTACAATAGAAAATGTACTGTATGTCATAACATATAATAGATGTATTAAAAATAACATAACCAGTATACTATTGTACTGCTAATCTATTTAGTGCCGTAAGGAAGAACATATGTACTATTTAAAAATTCCATTCTTTACAAGGGACAAAAATATGGAGCTAGTGACCCACCAATGCTTTCCCTCCAACAAGACAAGTTTTTCCTTCCCATCTAGTAAACAAGTCTTTCACTTTGTATTTGAGCAAAGTAGAGATTCTCTTCCATAGAAAAATGACACTTTTAAGACTAAAGTGAGAAAACACGATATAGTTGAATCCATTTTGCATAATCAACGTCACTTAGGGAATCTGAAATCAGATAAAAATTCTTCATAACATGAAATCAAGTAACTGAAAAAAGTTATATTCAGTTCTCAGTATCTGCTCATCCTAAGTGCAGTTCAAACGAGGACTGGTTTCATTCATCTTATAAGTTGAAATATAAATAACAATAGTAACTCAGCTGTATAACATAAAATAGACTTTAAATCAAAAACTGAAAAAGCAAATCAAAGTAGGTCGCTAAATGATAAAGGAATCAATTCAACAGGAAGAAACAGTTGTAAATGCATTTATGCATCCATTATCAAAGTACTCAATTATAAAGAAAATGTTATTAAATTGAAAAGACACAGACTTTAAAATTCCATTTTCATTAGTGGACAGATCATCCAGGCCAATAAATAAATACACACACAAGGAATCAGCAAATAAATACTTGAATCAGATGTCAGCACAGGGCAAATGGACCTAACAGACAATTGCAAAACAATCACAGACTCCTACAAAGTACACATTGTTATCAGCAAATGAAACAGTCTGTTTGGGATAGTCTGTGTATGTGGCAACCAAAAAGTCCTCAAAAAATTTTTAAAAATCACAGAAGGTATCATCTATGACCACAAAGGAACAAAATTAAAAATCAACAAGCAGAATGTTATAAAGTTACATAATATATAAACATATGGAAACTATGCAACATGCTACTGAATGAACATGCACTACTGAAGAAATAAAGGGAACTAAAAAAAAGTCTTAGAACAACGGAAAATGAAAACACAATATACTAGGTGGATATACTGGTATATGTTTCACCTCCTCCCTGCTGAGGCTGAAAGACCTCAAGCTCTGAGGCTACATAGACAGTTTAGCAAAACCCTAACTCAAAATAAAATATAGAAAGACTCATTGGGAAAGCACTTGATTAACATGCATGACGCCCTCAGTACAATTTCTAGTTCCATTAAAAAAAAAATAACTAAAACCAGTGGAGTATAGTAAAAGGTAAGACTAAAAGAGAAGTTTATAGGAATAAGTACCTACACTAAAAAAGCAGATTTCGAGTAAACAACCTAATGATGCAACAGAAGGAACTAGAAAAGCAAGAACAAACCAAAGATCAAGACAAAGATAAATGATACAGGTTTTTTTTTGAAAAAAAAAAAAAAACTCAATGAAACAGAGTTGGTTGTTTGAAAAGGTAAAGAAACTTGTTAAAAGTTTCAGCTAAAATAATCAAAAAGTAGAAAACTCAAATAAAAGCAGAGACGAAAAAGCAGATATTATAACTGATACCACAGAAATATGACATCATTAGGGGACTATTATAAACCACATGCCAACAGATTGGAAGACACAGAAGAAACAGATAAATTTCTAGTTCCATGAAATTTAACAAAGGTGAACCAAAAAGAAAAACACAGACAACAGTAACAATGAGGCTAAACTGGTCATAAAATTCTCCTCCCAAAGAAAAGTCCAACATTGGCAGGCTCCACTGCTAAATTTATCTTTGCCAGAATTTTAAGAAACTAAATCCATGCATCTCAAAGAACACTAAAGCACTGAAAGGGAGTTTCCAACTTATTTCATGTGACCAGCAAAAACTTAGTATCAAACAAGATAGAGATGCATATGGGTGCACACATGTGCACATGAACTACAGGCCAATATACATGCTGACTGCAAAACAGCAAATCCAATCCAACAGAATTTAAAAAGGATTATACACTATGATCAAACAGAATCTGCCCTAGTGACTAGGATGTTTGATATACAAAAATACAGAAGTAATACATCATATCAACTGAATCTCAACAGTCTTAGAAATAGTAAAATTCAAAATTCTTTCATTATAAAAACTCAAAAAAAATAGGAATAGAAAGAATGAACTCAATACAGTAAAGTACTCCTATGACAAATTCACAGTCCACAGCATACTGAATTGGTAAAAGGTGAAACTGCTTTGTTTACTTTCACTACTCTTAATCGGTGCAGTACTTAAGCCTTGCCCACAGCAATAAAGAGAAAGGGAAAAAAAAGTCATCTAAATAGAAACAGGAGGTCAAATTATCCCAGTCTGGGGACAGTATGATTTTAAACATGGAATGTAAAGGTCTAAGAAAAAGTGATAAATTCTGTAAGACTGCAGTGTACAAAAATCATTCAAAAATCAGTAGTTGTTTATATGTGAATAATTAAATTGGTGAAATAGTAATCAAGAAAGCAAGCCCAAGTCACAATAACTACAAAATGCCCCTAAGAATATATTTATCTAAGGAAGTGAATGACTTCCATACTAAATCTTTAAGAACTGCTGAAATCTACAAAGGATCCCCCACAAAATATGCCTGAATTAGAATTAATGTTATGAAATTTTCCATACTATCCAACATAATCTACAGATGAATATAACTCCTGTCAGAATACTCAGGAGGAGTATTCAATCATAAAATTTGTATTATACCAAGAAAAGAACTTTAATAGCCAAAAAAATTCCAACTAAAAAGACTCAAGCTGAAGTCATTACAACATGTAACTTCCACCAGGGATTTAGCTCAGATGGAACCTTGCCTAACTTGGAATTACAAGGGCCCAAATTCAATCCCCAGTGTAGGAAAAAAAAAAAAAAAAATGACTTCTACACAATCTACATAATAATAGTAACCAATGGTACTGGCATAAAAAAACAGACACACAAGCCAAGGAACAGAAAAGAATGCCCAGAAATAAATAAATCCATGTATTTATAGGAAACTGATCTATGACCAAAAAGAGGCAGCAGTACACTTCTTCCATGACTGATGCTAGAGAAACCAGATATTCATATGCACTGAAAAAACTAGACCCTTATCTCTCTCACTATATACAAGAAATCCACTCAAAATGGATCAAATACTTAAATGAAAGACCAGAAATTACTTCTGAAAACAGTAGTCAAAAATACAGGAGAAATGTTCAGGTCATTTGTTTAGGCGAAGATTTTTTGGATATGACCTCCAAAGAATCAACAACAAAATCAAATAAGGGATAAGTATACAAAATATTGTATTTAAGGAATTCATGCTACTCACAGACACAAATAATCTAATTAAAACTTCAACTAATACATAAATAACACAAACAGCATTTATAGCCAATAAGTGTATAAAAATGCTTAACAAAACCAATCACTATAGAAGTACACATTAGAACCATGATGTATTATCCCATTGCAATGAGGGGCTATTATCGAAACAACAGAAAACATACAATTATCATGTATCAATTAAAATAAAATTTTAAGAAGAAAAAATTTATAATTTAGCTAAATATCAATGTACTTTAACATATCCTTAGGATTCTAGGTTTCAATAAATCTTTTTTTTTAATTTTTAAATCTTTATTGGTACATTACATATATGCATCATGATTGCACTCCATAATGGGGATTTGTACCAGTATGAGACACAACTTAATTCTCATTTTTTCCCATAGCCCTACCCACCCTACCACCCCCCCATATACATAAAATTTGTTTCCTTACTTTTTGGTTACAATCTCATCATTTTTCCCCGTTCACCCTATTGTACATTGAGCATTTTCTGTTTCACAATATATAACATACAATTCTAGGACTCATTTACATCTTTATTTTCTCATACCAGAGAAAAGATGCGATATGTACCTATCTGTGACCTATTTATTTCACTTATGAGGATATCCTCAAGGTATGTCCATTTAAGTAGAAATTATTCAAACTTATCATATTTTATGGCAAAGTAATACTCCATTCTGTAGAAGAACCACAGCTTTTTTATCCAGTCTCCAGTTGATGGACACGTGGGTTGTTTCCAAGATGTAGCAATCACAAATTGGGCTGCTATAAACATGGAAGCACATCTGTCACTGTGATATGAGTCTTTTAATTCTTGTGTGTATATACCTAGCAGGGCAATGGCCGGGTCAAATGGGACCTCCAATCCTAGCTTTTTGAGGAATCTCCAAACTGATCTCCACACGGGGTGTACGAGTCTACAGTCCCACCAACAGTGGAGAAGGGTTCCTTCTTCTCTGCAGCCTCGCCAACATTTGCCGTTGTCTGATTCTGAAATGGCAGCCATTCTATGTGGAGTGAGATGAAATCTCAATGTTGTTTTCATCTGCATCTCTCGAATGACTAATGATGTTGAGCATTTAATCATATGCTTCTTAGCTGCTCTTACTTCTTCCTCTGAAAAATATCTGTTCATTTCAGATGCTCATTTTTGAATTGGGTCATTAAATTTGGGTGGGCTGATTTTCTTTGAGCTCTTTATATATTCTAGATAGTAGCCCTTTGTCTGAGGAACAGCTGGTAAAGTTTTTTTCCCACATTGTTGGTTGCCTTTTTGCATTGCTAGTGGTTTCCTTTGCTGTACAGAAGCTTTTTAAAAGAATGAGGTCCCATTTGTTGATTTCCTCAGGCAATTCCTGTGCTATAGAAGTTTTGTTCATGAAGTCTTTCCCAAAGTCAATGTCTTCAAGAGTTTTACCTAACCTGTTTTGCAGTAGGTTCAGAGCATCTGTTTTAATATTTAGGTCTCTTATCCACTTTGATTTTAGATTGGTATACTGTGAAAGAGTTAGATTTAGTTTTAGTCTTTGGCAAGTTAAAGCCCAGTTTTTCCAGCACCATTTGTTAAAGAGGCTATCTTTCCTCCATTGAGGATTTTTGGCTCCTTTGTCAAAGATGAGGTGGCTCAGTGTATCTGGAGTAGTTTCTGGATCTTCTATTCTACTCCATTGATCCTCGGGTCTGTTACTTTGCCAGTACCACATACTTTTTATCACAGTGGCTTTATAGTATAGTTTCAGGTTCGGAGTTGTAATACCCCCCACTATGTCCCTGTTGTTTAGAACTGCTTTGGCTATTCTAGGTCTTTTGTGGTTCCAGATGAAAGTTTGGATTTTTTTCTCTAGATCTGTGAAATATGCTGTTGGGATTTCAATCGGTATTGCGTTGAATGTGTAGTTTTGGCAGTATAGCCATTTTGACAATATTGGTTCTTCCTACCCAGAAGCAAGGTATGTCTTTCCATTTTTTGATATCATGTTCTATCTCCTTTTTCAGAGTGCTATAGTTTTCAGAGTAGAGGTCTTTCACCTCCTTTGATACACTGATTCCTAGGTATTTTATTTTTGGGGGTCCTATTGTGAAAGGGACTGACTCCCCAATTTCTATCTCAGTGGGTCTACTGTTTGTGTATACGAAGGCTACTGATTTTTGAACATTGACCTTGTAACCAGCTACGCAGCTAAAATTGGCGATTAGGTCCAGCAGTTTTTTAATTGAGTTTTTAGGATCCTCTGGATAAGAGTATCATGTTGTCAGCAAATAATGACAATTTAACTTCTCCTTTTTTTTTTGGATTTTTGAGACAGGGTCTCACTAGGTAGTTCAGGCTGGCCCTGAGCTCAGCCTCAAATTCTGAGATTACAGGCATGAGCCACCACGCCCGCAATTTAACTTCTCCTTTTCCAATCTTTATTCCTTTTATTTCTTTCTCTTGCCTAATTGCTATGGCTAATATTTCCAGAACTATATTGAACAGAAGTGGTAAGAGAGGACCCTCTTGTGTTGTTCCTGATCTTAGTGCGAAAGGTTTCAATTTTTGACCATTTAGTATGATACTGGCTGAAGGCTTCTCATAGATAGCTTTTATTAGTTTGAGATACAGACCATCTATTCCGATCTTCTGTAGAGTTTTGAACATAAATGGGTGTTGTATTTTGTCAAACGCTTTTTCTGCATCAATTGAGATGATCATATGATTTTTGTCCTTAAGCCTGTTAATATAGTGTATAACATTGATTGATTTACGTATGTTGAACCATCCTTGCATCCCTGGGATGAATCCAACTTGGTCAGGATGTATATTCTTTTTGATAATTCTCTGTATTCTGTTTGTCAGCATCTTATTGAGGATTTCTGTATCAATGTTCATTAGAGATATTGGCCTGTAGTTCTCTTTTTTGGTTGGGTCTTTCTCTGCTTTTGGAATCAGGGTAATGGTTGCTTCCAGGAATGAGTTTGGGAATGCTGCTTCCTTTTCAATTTCATTGAAGAGTTTCAGAAGTAGAGGCACTAACTCTTCTTTAAAAGTTTTATAGAATTCAGCAGTAAAACCGTCAGGTCCAGGGCTTTTCTTTGTTGGCAAGTTTTGAATTACATTTTCAATTTCACAGATTGTTATTGGGCATTTAACATTTCTATATCTTCTTTATTCAGCTTTGGGAGTTCATATGTGTTTAGAAATCTATCTATTTCTTCTACATTTTCC
>PVIR01034509.1:0-17164 GCA_004026965.1 Petromus typicus
TCCCAGGCAGGCACCAGCACAGGCCTCAGCTCTTCACGCTGGCCGGGAAATGGCCCCTCTGTGCCAGGTCCCAGCCTTGGCAGCTCTGTGTTGCAGGCCTGGCTGTCATAGCAACACCTGCCTGCCCTGTGGCCAACCCTGTCTCCATGCCCCTGCCACACACAGACACACAGCAGCAGGCCCTCGCTGGGCCTGGTTCTTCTGCCAAGGCTCTGCTTGTTGGAGACTCTGGGGCTCAGAGCCTTCCAGAGGCCAGGGCAAGCGGTCTCTGGAGCGAGGAAGAGAAGTCACCTCTGTGCTCAGGGGCTCCAAGAACCCTAAGTCCACAAGTCGCCCTTTAGGACATTGTGAAGGTCAGCACATCCAGGCAGGAAACTGCCACACACGTTTACCTGCTGGATTTGCACATTTTAGATATTCCTTGTGGTCCGCGTCCCTTCCACCCCCGCCCCGCCCTTGCCAGGTGCTCCTGTGGGTGACGCTTCATGGTCCCTGCTGGTGCAAGGGCCTCGGAGCTGAGCCTCAGGAGGGCCCAGTGCTGCTGGAAGAGGTTCCCAGATCCCATAGGACCCAGTTCAGCTCCAAGTTTGGTCCAACTGTCGGAAACCTCAGCCTCCATTGTGCAGCCCAGGAGTTGCCCCCAATTCTGAGCATTTCTCACACGCCTGTCGGAGTCGGTGGGTGCTGACTGCTCATGGGCCGCAATCCTGCGCCTACTGGGGGCTGTGCCAGGGTGCCAGCCCCGTAATGCTGCTGCGCCGGTGTCCTCGCTGAGGCCCTGGCATTGAGGCTGTCGCTCTGGGACTCATCTCCCACCTTCTCAGCCGACTCCCAGGACTTCAGCAGCGCAGGCAGCAAGAGGCACAGCCAGCCCTAGGCGCTGCCCTCGGTTCCCTGGGCGGCCAGACCCACCCAGCTGGCCAGCACCTGCTCATGGTCGATGGCGCCTCGGACATCCGAGCCTGACAAGTCCTCTTCCTGTGTGCTCTCATGTCCTTCGCAGTGGTTCCTGCCCTAAGTCCTCACGGCCCTTGCGTGTTAGTTCTTTTTTCCTCCCCTCAAATGTTTACCACTTCATCTAGGGGCTTGGAAGGGCTCTGTGCACCATCGATGAGGAATCACTCCCGGGGCTGAGCACGCTCGCTTGGGTGCCGCACCTGCACGGGTGCAAGGCCTCCACGTCACTATCTGGACGTGATCAGGTTAATTCAAGGAGGAGCGCTGCAAATTGCAACCCCGATGCCATGTGCCCTGGCGGGCGGGTTCCAGCGGTGACCAGCATTTCCAGGCCCCGCCGGGTTGCTGCGTCTCCGCATCTGCTTGAAGAAGGTGGAAGTTTCTCTTCAGCGCACGATTATTCCTTGGAGCTCAAATAGCACACATTTTGCTTTTCTTTGCTTGTTTTGTGTTACTTCTGCTGTCTTTAGTCCTACATTATTTTCTTATTTTAAAAAGTACATCTTTTCATAAAAGGTATCCTAATTGTATGCTGAAAAGTTTGAGTCCAACAAAATGACAGATAATTAGGAAAGCTCCAGATCACAGTTGCAAATACATTCTCTAAAAAACTCATCTTCACCTGCTTTGCCTGAAATTTAGGGAAAGTTGTTAGGAAACTGGATCTAGTATTCAGTAGCGTCTCTCTTTAAAGAGGCAGGAGGGGCTGGCGTGTCAGTGCACAGGCTCTGCCCTTTGTTCTGGGGAAAAGAAGTTTGAGCTCCTCGGTGGAAAAACTAACACTGTCACTAGGATATGAAGAAACCATGGAGAAGAACCAGGCCAAGCGGCTGCAGAGGGGCACAGCATCTGCTCCGGGCGCCTTCATCCGAGCCTTGTCTGTTCCATTCAGCACTTGCAGCACGATTGTTGGCCTGATGTAGACAAATTGACGCAAATTAGTTTAGCATGGCTCTGCAAAGTGTAAGCTTGTTGAGCAACACACGTGGCCCACATAGCAACCGCTGCAAACTGTGGCAAGCAGGCCCAGGCGGGAGTCAGGGCCTGGGAAGCCACAGGCCGAGGCCTCACAGGGACCTCGAGGCTGCAAGGGCTGAGAAAAATGTTCCCTTAAAGGGCCACTTGCTCGGCCTCAAACCAACTGCCTGTTACTTCACGGTTAAATATCCTCAAAGGACAGCCCAAAGATGAAGAGGATTTGGGTGCTCAGCTCTTTCCTTTGGGTTCAGATACTCCGACAATTGGGAGGGGTTTGTATCACAAGACCACCTACAGGGACCTTCTAATTGTATTTACAGTTACTTAATTACTATGAGGAGAGTTCAGAAGGCAGGATTTACAGGATGGATGCGTAGGGCCCCCGAGGTGGGCAGAGCTCTAATCTGTTCTATCAACAGAAAAGTGGAAAGAAAGGAAGCCGCTTCTCTGGCCCTTTCTCCTCCTCCTTCATCCTCCTTTTTGCTTTTTAGGGTTAGCCGCGGTAGTAAGGCAGATGTTTCCTGGGGTCAGCCATGTTTGCTTTGGTCCATCTGATTTTAAGCTCCCTGCACATATCATGTCTGCCTGATCACATGCATGTAGTGTGGACACTGCGCCAAGGCCCTGTGTGAGCGTGTGTGTGTGTGTGTGTGTGTGTGTGTGTGTGTGTGTGTGTGTGTGTGTGATTGAGAGAGAGAGAGAGAGAGAGCCCACGGGCACATGTGTGCATTGCTATTCTGGGATGAGGGAGTCAGTTTCCGGACTGGAAAGGAGAGCTGAGACCCTGGTGACAGGTCTTATATTTCCAAAACATTTTTACACAGAAACATTTAAAATAGTTTTCTCATTGTATTCGTAAGGAAACTTTTCCTGCACATATTTAAACACAAAAGTCATTATCCTGTATCCTGTATATGTCTGATTCAGTCAATTTCGGACTGTGCGGCCTTGATGGGCGCCCTCTTCTGGGGGCCTCCCGGCTCGGTCTGAGAACGGAGGCAGCGCCTCGGCCTCTCCTGAGGCCCCGCCCTGAAGGGTGAGGTCCCCCCCCCACCCCTCAGAGCCGCGGAAGTAGCGCGCGCTGCTACTGCCCTCTACAGCTGAGTGGCGACCAAACCTAGTGTCGTAGCGTTTTGGAAGAGACCTGGTGGTGTGCAGTCCAAGACAGCACTGGACTTGCAGCCTTCCCAGAGAGAATGTCGGAGGGAGGAAGAAAGGAAAGGAGGGAGGAAAGGAGAGAGAGACAGAAAGAGAGAGAAAGACAGAGAGACAGAGAGAGAGACAGAGAGACAGAAAGACCCAGAGGGGGCAGGGAGCCAGTATTAGAAACAGCCCTGAGTGTCACTTTGCATCAAGATATTTGATCCACCTGGAGCCTGTCCTGGCATAGTGTGAAGAGCGGGTTGATTTTAGGCTGCTGTGGACAGCTGTCCACCTCTCCCAACAGCATTTATTAAAAGTCCATCTTTCTCTCGCTGCTTGAGATACTATCTTTACTATGTCAGAGATGGCCATATGCAGCCGTGCTCTTTTCTGACTTTTTTTTTGTCCTGTTCCGTTGACCCATTTGTCTATAGATACTATTTTAGTTTGCTTATCATACGTGCTTTGTAATAGTATCTGACGAGATTAGATTCTTTCTTGTTGTTTTGTTTGTTTTTTGAGACAGGGTCTCACTTTTGTGGTTCAGGCTGGCCCTGAGCTCAGCCTCCAACTCACATCACAGCAATCCTCCTGCCTCTGCCTCTCTAGTGCTGGGATTACAGGTGTGAGCCACCACGCCCGGCACTGTGGTATGTGGTACTGATTGCTTCTGGGTGTGAGTCTCCATGCCTGACATTGTTGCATGTGGTTACTGAGATCAACCTGGAACCTCGCTCTGGCGAGGCAGGCACCGGAACCACTGAGCTAAATCCCTGGCCCAAGATTAGATTCTTACTGTTCGTCTTTTCTGGAATTACCTGGTTATTCTTGTTTCACATGAACTTACCTAGCTGCACGAGAAACAAGCTGATGGTGGTTCACTGAGATTGTGATTATTGTTGCTTCCCAGTAATAATCCTGATTTTTTTATTATCTCAAAAGGAGACCTGGGTTTGAACTTCCCCTTTCATCCAACACTTAAGGAATTGCAACATTTTCAGGCAGGAAGCTCTTTTCACTTGCTAATTTTTTGTTTCTATTTTTATTATATAATGATCAAAGAATGTTGTTGCATTAATCTGTTTTTTGGAATTTTGGGAACATTTCCTGATAGCCTGAGTACAACCAAATCTTATGAAATTCACAGGCTCTTGGGAAAGTGATGCCTTGGGCAGCTCAGCCCTGCCTGACACACCACAGCGATTAACCAGCCTTCTTTCCTCCCTCAGGTTAGAGCGCCTCTTGTTATCCCGCTGCCAGTTCTTAGATCTGACTCCGCTTCCAGAAAGCAGCTGCTGTTTGACAGGTATCTCTCAGGCATACTCGAGCAGATTCCTCTCAGGCTGCACACTGTACTCACAGTATTTAATGCCTTTCACCTGCATTCTGCTCCTCCGATGACTCTAAGCTCTTTCTTGTTTGCATTTTTTTCTAATCTGCAGGTTTCCCACTTCTCTCACTGTTTACAGACTATGTACAGCATAGAATGTGTTCTATGAAAATAATTTATTTTCTTTTAAAATTTTATGGAATAATATGTGCCACAGCTTGAATAGGCCTTGAAAACATACTAAGTGAAAGTCCAGACATGATACTCATATCTCATATGATTCCATTTATTTGAAATTTCCAAAATAACACACATATAGAGACAGAGGATAGGTTCTTTTTGAGAAGGTAAAAGTATTCTAAAATTAGATGTTGAAACCAGTGCAGTGATTCCTGTAGTCTAGCAAAAAGATCACTGTGAGTTCAAGGCCAACCTGAGCTACATAGTGAGATCCGGTCTCAAAATAATAAATAAGTACAAAATAAAGTGAGGTAGTTATTATTGTGCTAACGTTTCACCAAAATTACTGAATTGTACACTTTACATGGTTAAGTTTTTGACCTGTGATTTGCATCTTAATAAAGCGCTTATTTTTAAAAAAGCATAGGAGTGCACACAGTAATCCAGCTATTGAGGAGCTGGAGGCAGGAAAACTGCAAGTTCAAAGCCCAGCTGGGCAATTGAGTGACAGTTGAGTATTAAGGGGAGGTGTGTGCTCACAGAGGAGCTCTGCCCCAGACTGCGGTGGACTGTGGGTCCAGCGCCCACCTGAGCGAATACAGGAGCTCTGCTTGGGGCCAGTAGGCCGGCTAGCGAGACATGGGTGCTTTTTCCACTGTGGACACCCAACGGAACCCTCTGGTCCCCGGGGTCCTGCTCCCCTACTGCAGCAGCAACAGGGCGGGCAGGCGGCCTTTCCCTCCTGGCAGCCAGCTCCACAGTTCTCCTTCCTCTGCAGGGCCGTGCCCCACAATAGCCTCCACCCCTACGTAGGGCTAGAGGTGTTTGCTTTGGGGAGTGTGCCCTTGACTGGTGTGGCTCCCCTCCCCCTCCTCCCTGTTCTCAGCCTCTTCCCTCCTGCCCCTCTCTCTTCTCACCTTCCCTCTCCCCTCTCCCCTTCTTCCCTGTCCTCCTTACTTCCCTCCATCCTCCTCCTTCTCCTTCTCTTTCTTGTCCTCCTCCTTCTCTTACCTCTTCTCTTTCTGCTCCTCCTCCTTTTTCTCCTTCCTCTCCTCCGCCCCCTCTTTCCTGTTCTCCCTCTTCCTTCTCCATATCCCTCCTCCTCCTCTTCCTTGTCCCCTCTTCTTCTTACAGGGCATGCATGGAAGAACAATTCCTGCGCCTCTCAGAGTAGACTGGTCCTCTTGTGCTTGCAAGTGTATTTAATGCAATCAGATAAGAATGCAAATACAAGTCATTCTCATATGATTTTTATTTGCGGATGGACACTAAGGCAAGTATTTAAATTGTTTATACAGAATAGCTCCTTGGCATAATTTATGAAATCACGTACTTGATATCTAAAAGGATATGAATTATTGTCAGACTCAAACTATTGGCAAGTTGTTTCAAGTATTTCTTGCAATTATGGTTTCTCTAAATAAACAAACTTTTGAAAAAGTTATGTCAACACAATTTAGATGAATGACTCTCTATACAATAAATAAGAGGTCCTTTTGAGGCTATATTTTGGAATATGACCTTTTTTCCCCCCCAGTACCTGGGACTGAACGCATGACCCTGCACTTACAAGGTAGGTGGTGACACCACTGAGCTAACTCCCTGGCCCCTTACAATATACATTTTAAAACTGTCAGTAGTTATGAACTGTTAATTCATTAGATGGAGTTCATTTAGATTTTCTTTCTTTTCTTTTTGGTACTGGGGATTGAACTCAGGAAGTTGCACTTGCCAGGCAGGCGCCAGAACCACTGAGCTAAATCTCCACTCTCATTTAAATTCTTGTGCTTCTTTTTGAGTCCCACAGAAGCTACCTTATTTTTAGCTCTATGGGTCACACAGCTCTTGACATCTACTACTTACTTAAACTCACACTGAAAATCCCAGCCAGCCTGTGTGCAAATACATTTGTCCTACATTGGCATAAGCTGCTCACTCTGCCTGGGCTGCATATGTACCTCACTGGACAGTTAGGTTTCTTCGGTGACAGTGGCCAGCATCTGCTTGTCAGTGACAGTGAGTGCAGAGTTGGCTGGAAAAGTAGCTAAAGGAAGACATCTCAATATTTATGCATTTATATTTTTGTTGTTGTTTGTGTTTGTTTTGAGACAGGGTCTCACTTTGTAGTTCAGGCTGGCCCTGAGCTCACTTTGTAGCCCAGGTGAACCTCAAACTCATAGCAATCCTCCTGCCTCTACCTCTTGAGTGCTGGGATTATTGGTGTGAGCTACCATGCCCTCCACTGTGGTGTGTGGTACTGATTGCTGGTGGGCATGAGTCTCCATGCCCGGCATTTTGTATATGGTTACGAGGATTAAACTTGGGGCCTTGTACTTGCAAGACATGCCCTGGAACCACTGAACCAAATCCCCTGCTTGCATTTATATTATTTCAGGTTTATATACACACTAGAAAACAAGAAGTTTCTTACGAATAAGTCTGACTTTTATTGCATGCTTCTACAGTTTGTTTTTGTATTTTTTTTGAAAATATGATCTTTAATTCCAAGGTTAATATCTGTGCATTTCTAGTTAAACTGTCTCAAGTGTGACTTGAGTCATATACATTTGTGTAATGAGCAGTCCGAATTCTGTTTGAGAAGTTAAGTTTTTTTCTCTCTCTATTGTGTTCGCAAAGACAAATGTTGTTTTAAGACATAATTGGGAAAGGAGAATGGATGTGATACTTTATATTTTTAAACAAAATATCTTTACTTTTGTGTAGATTACTTAATCCTGTAAAGATATACTTTATAGTTTAAGAGAAAAGTAGTTCCCATCTCTTTCTCTTTCCTTTTTCAATTCTCTGCCTTTTGCTTCTCACTGTGGAAAAGCCCATCGCCAGCTGGAAGGAGAGCTGATGGGGCGGGGCCAGGCTCTTCTGAAACTTGAAGCCACTTTCCAGATGACACCCAGCCCAGGGAAGCCTTAGGGTGAGTTGGTGAGTTCCTCACTACCTTTGTGCCACTGAAGTCCAAGCACACAGCAGGACACCCATGACACAGTGGCCTGGAGAGATGACCACAGAGTGCAGTGGTCAGACTGGTAAATACCGAAAGTAATGGTCATTAACCCTGTCCGTGTTGCAGGAGGGACGTGGGGACACCCAGAAATGGAAAGGGAGGAAGCAAAAAGCAACCCTTCCGCTGTTTATTTGGGATTTGGGATATTGGTGTGACTAGAGGTAAGCCTCTGTGTGTGTATGTGTGTGTGTGTGTGTGTGTGTGTGTGTGTGTGTGTGTTTGTGTGTGTATGAGAGAGAGACAGAGAGAGAGAGTTTGAGTGTAGGTAACAAGCCCACTCAGCACCTGAGCCTTAATGAAAGGTGTTTGTGGCTGGGACAAAAGACACACAACACAAAGTCAGAACGTGTTCTTGTGCCAGGCAGAAAGTTCTCAGAGCTATGGGACGACTTACCAGGACACAGAGACCTACGTGAAGGGCTCTCACCAGCCAAATGGGTGCCAATTTAAACATGGGAGTCATAGTCATGGAACTTGGTGCAGGGTGCAGGATGCCAGCCTGTCCCCCAGCTGCCCAAGAAGCTGAAGTGGGAGGATCACAAGCTTGAGGCTGGCTGGGCAATTTATCAAGACTCTGTCTAAAAATAAACAACAACAAATTAATTTAAAAGGGATATGGATATGCAAGGCCCTGGTCTGATCTCCACTACCACAAAATCAGTAGTGACAGGGATGGATCATGGTGTTCTGGGGCTTGCTTTTCTTGGATGGTTTCTGGCTGGGGACTGACAGAAGGGCCTTTGCCCTGGCTACATCCCCAGCCTGTATAAATTTTGAAACAAGGTCTCTAAGTTGCTAAATTGCTCAAGCTAGGCTCAGAAGTGCAATTCTCTGGCCTCAGGTGTCCAGAGTGCTGGGATTACAGAGGTCCATCCTCACACCTGAGCCCCTGGAAACCTCTTTAAGCAAAAACACAACAAATATATATATATATATATATACACACACACACATGTACATATGTACATATATGCACATATATGTATATGTATACATACACATATACGAACATGTATATACACATACATGTATATATACATGTATATGTATATACACATATACGTATATGTGTGTATATATATATACATATATATAAAATTGTATATGTGTGTATATGTGTGTATATATATATACATATATATAAAATTGCACATAAATATGGAAACCATGGCACTAAGTAGACTGCAGGAAGGACAGCTGCTCACAGATCTGAGAGCCGACCCAAGAGGTCGTGTGCTTCCCGATCTGAGCCTGTCAGGCGACTCCCACTGTCTGTCCCGCACACGCATATGTCTGGTGAGTGCAGACAGCAGTATGGACTGGGGCTGAGCGCAAATGGCAGCCAGGAAGTAGATATGCAAATGCTGAAGCGACCAGTGATGAGGGCCTGCCACATTTGTTCACCCGCTGCTTGCTGGACTTTTTGGTTTCCACTCTGGTTGTGATAGTAATACAGCTCTGAACCCAGGCATGCGCATCTCTAGAGTCTGGTTTGGTTTCTCTTCGGTGGATACACCACAGAGGAAGTACTGGGTCACATAGTTTATGTGTGTCTTCTTAAAAGACTGCCAACCTTTCCCACAGTGTCCGTTTGTGCTCTTTCAGCAAAGTCCCAGGGACCTGTGGTCACTTCTCAGCATAGCCATTGTAGCCAATAAGAACTGCTCTCTGTGCTTTGGATTTACATTTCCTTAGGGACTAATGATTTCAAACACCTTTCCATGTGCTTATTAATCATTCGTGTGTCTCTCTTGGTCACATGTTTATTAAAATGTTTTGCATGTTGCTCAGTTTTTAACTGAAGTGTCTCCCCAACCCCTGGAAATCAACCCAAGGCTTCAGGTATGTGAGTCAAGTGCTCCACCCTGAGCCAATCCCAGCTCCATTATCTGTCTTCCTGTTTTGGGATCAGTTCTTTATGCATTTTGGATATAAAGCCCTTGACATGTTTGTGATTTGCAAGTTCCATCTTTGTAGTTTGTCTTCATTTCTTCATGGTGTTTTATGAGGTGCCGTTTTTATTGAGTCCAGTTTAGCCAACCATTAGAGGACTAAATTTCTCCTAAGTATGATGCAGCAGTAAAGATGTAAACTTTTCATGTAATGGTTTTTAGGAGAAAAACATTTTAAAATTCTATTTATGAATACTTGCATCTTTCCTCTTTTTGCTTTTCTATCTATGGAACTTCAAGTATTTCACTTATTTCTACTATATATCATTTTCTTTATTATCCTTTTTATATTTTTGTTGTTTCATCTTTTCTCCTCTCATTTCCCCTATTTTTGATCAAAGTTTAATCTGCTTTGTGCTTTTGTCACGGGAAAGTTAATTGCCTAAGGGAGTGCTCATGAGGCACTGAAACCCTCCCCCTCTAGGGGCACTTAGAGGAGGAATGTTGCAGTGAATGCAAATAAGGCATATGTCTTCTCTGTTTGTTTTATCCTATGGAGCCTTGTCCGTCTGACTTCTTTGTTGTGCTAAGGTTGCCTCATGCTTGACTCCTTCTGTGTAGCAAATTGCAGCCAACCTGTCCCCCCACCCCCTTTCCTCACAGATTCATCAGAGTACAGTTCCTAAAAGGTAACTACATGTAACCATGGAAAGTAACTGAGCTTTGATAAGCTGAAGTGCAGCTATGTAAGAAGCCTGTAATTGTAAATCAAATTGTAACCTGCCTGTTATCTATAAAACTGGTCAATAAGTTGTGAAAGATGGTCAGTCACTTTGAGTGGGACTTGTTTCCCAGCTGACTGATCCTCACTAGTGAATAAAGTTCCTTTCTTTACCTAAGCCCTAAATCTCTCAAGTGCTTTCAACTTCCCTTTTGCTACAACACTTTTATAATTTAGTCTTTACTTTTTGAAAAAAAATTTAAATTCTGTTTTCTCTTCGACAGTGTTAGCTTTCTGTTACTGTGACAAAATATTTCAGATAATCAAGTTATACAGAAAAAAAGATTGATTTCGGACATTGTTATAGTGGTTTCAGTGCATGATTGGCTGTTGCTTTTGGGCTTGAGGCAAGTAGGTACATCATGATAGAGCAAACCACTGCCTGCATGGAAGCAGTAAAAGAAGAAAAGAGAAGCGACCAGTGTTTCAATCCTGAATGTGAAGACATACCACTGGGACCCCAGACTTCCCAAAGGCTCTCTCTTGGTGTCTACCACCTACTGGTGGCACCAAACCAAGGGCAAGCCTTCACCATGTGAGGATTCGACACACTCTTAACCAAATTGCAGTAGATGCTGTCCATTAATGCTGTACCTGTCAGCACCTGGCACCGTCTCCAGTTATCTGGCCCTTTCGAGCGGAGCTCCTCCACTGCAGAGTATGTCTTCTGTATTGTTCCTTCTCTGAACTGAAGTGCTGAGTTTCTCAAACTTGACGTGGGGTTACCACCATCTTTGCTTTGAACCAACATTTTTCTGTTGTTTCCTTAATTTGTTCCATTTTTCTCATTCTTACAACGTCTTTGTAAGAATAATTAAGAGTCATAGTTGATATGACTTTAAGAATTGACAGCTATGGACTCTTAAAGATGGTGGAGAGACACAGGCTTGCAGTATAAAATAGACTTGTAAAAGAGACTCCCTGAAGGGAGTGACATCTGTGTATACCTGGGACACCGATAAAAACTTCCAGGTATTGAGGGGAGGCACAGGCAGCTGGACAGCCCTGCGCTGAGCTGGGAGAGCAAGTCCCAGAGAGCCTTTGTGGGAATGGAGATTTTGCTTTTACTCTGGGGAAAGGGAGATGCTATTGAGTTTTAGCGGACAAGTTTTGCAGGGAACACTGAATGTTTGGTTGAGAAATGACAAAGGGACAAGGAGTAGACTAAGAAAACTGCCTAGGGCATTACTGCTACAGTCTGGGTGGGAAGTGAGGAGTTTGCGTGAAATTGCAACTGTGAACTGCTGTAATATATCTTAGGGAAATCTCAGCAGTGAGTGAGTTATTGCTACAAGATTAGTGTTCAGGACAGTGGTCTAGACTACAGACAGAACCGCAATCAATGCATACAGAATAGTTAAAGCATGACACTAAAACTAGGTGAGTAATGGAAGTTACTTATTTACTGATCACTTGACCAGGATTTCTACAGCCTAAACCATGGACACTACAAAGCCTCGAGGGCAGGATGCCAAGGCCTAACCCGAACTGTCAGCTGAACCTGGAAGACCAGTGAAGTAGGGTGAACTCAAGAACTGTTCATGTTAGAGTGAGCTACTCCTCAAAACCAATCTATCTGAGGTTTTTCGCCTGCTTTCGGTGGGAATCCAAGCATCAAGGAAAGTTACGGAGAGTAAAGTCTGCTGCTGCGTGTTGTACATGTTTCAGTACAGTGGGCGAAATTTCAAGTTTGCTACATTGATCAGTAGTTTGGTCAAAGTCAGCACAATCTTCAGCCTCTGTAAGGTTCTCACAGCCCCACAGTCTGTTGCTAGGCCTCGAAGCCTGAAGGGAGAAGGTGTAGCACCTTGACTGCCTAGCACAACAGAGTCACCTTGTCACATGCACCAGCACAGCCCTCAGAGCTGGCAGCCAGAGCCTGAATGGCCCCAGAGGCCCATGTGGTAGCCCTCCCTTTCCAGGGTGGCGCTGCTGCCAGCTGGAGGGCTCTTTGGGAGGTAGGTCCTTACGTCTGGAAAGCTGATTCCCAAGGGCAGGACCCTGATCCTACAGTTTTTCTTTCCACACCGTCCTACTCTGGTATGTTTGGTCCATCCACGTCAACAGGGACATGTGACTACATCTAGATCTGTGGAACCAGGAGTCAAAATAAATTGTTTCTGAATTGATTCTCTCAGGTGTTTGTCATAGTAATAAAAAGCTAACTAACACAAGTTCATTAGCCAACTATCACCAGAATCTCAGGAGATGAGGACTATGAAGGAAGCTGAGGCCACTTAAGAACCAACCAAAATAGCAGAGTTGTGATGAAAATGAACATCTAGTTATGAGTTATCAGACCATGTTGCTTTGGTCTTGCCACCTTGAAACAGGTTTCATCTACATGAGGGTCCAGAAGTCTTGAGAAGCAACAGGGCCGAGGTGTCTCACCAGAGAGCATTGAGTGGAGGAATAGGAATGAGGTCTTTCAAGAGCACAGAGGCTCAGACAAACACATTCTCGTTGATATTTTGTGACTCCTGTGACCCATTCTTGTCAGAAGCACTGGCCAGGGGACCCGTGCTGTGTTTTAGGATGATTAGCCAGTGTGTAAGCTCTAAAAAGCTAATTTTTCTCTTGAAAATAAATAATTAAACCCATGTAAGAATGTGTCCTGAGGCAAAGAAGAGAAGTTGGTCAAGCAGTCACTGATGGTACTTTCAGCTTGGCAGTTTTAGACCTAGAAAGAGATGAATGCTGACTTCTTCATGCGTATGCTTCAACCCATCCGCAACAGTCCCCACTCGTATGTTTACACCCTCTACCATCTACTATAAAAGTGACTGTATTTTGCATTAAAAAAGGGATGAGTTCTCCAAACGCTCCTGGAGTCTGGGTAGTGACTCTGCACGCTCACCCTCCCGGTCCGGGCCTCTGAACCTGATCCTGGGCCGCATACCAGCCCGATGCCAAGGACGACAACACGCTGGTTAAAGAGGACTTAACATGCTAGATGTCCTCATGTTTTTGTCTGCCTGTGAAAGAGAGGGCATGCCTCAAAGAATTTACACGGAATTGCCTAGAACCTTATGCACTTGTTCCTAAACACAGGCCACATAAGGTCCTCCTTTACTTGTAGTTTGCAAAAACTCCAAATTATTATGTCTTGTCATCACACGAAGCATGTTAACTCATTACGTCTTTCTCATGGTGAACAAACGTTATTTCATTTCAACCCAGATACTGCAGATGACCACGTAGACCCTGTGACTTGACAATGGACTGCTCTGGTTTTTCTTTTCTCATAGCTCTACCTTACCCATCTTTATCAGTCCCCATTAACCCTGCACCCTCGACAAGGCTTATGCTGCCTCCATGTGTGTTGTGCTCCCCCAAAGTGAAGTATGAGTTTAGTGCAAATACTCTCCTTGGTTCTAGCATCATACTGGATGTAGGTGGAGAAATAGTTATTTCTCTCTGCCAATTTACACCTATCTAGCTCAAGTTCTTATACAAGTAGGCACTCAACACTTTTAAAACATATTGTCTCTCCTGCATACCTCAGCTTTCTTCTGTCCTTCTCTGTAGCCTCCCTTTCTGCATTCATTCAGTCCTCATGTCTTGACTACTCACTTTGAAGTTTATTTATATTGTTCTTTAATGATTTCTAAATGGTTGATAGGTGTTTGCCTTGTTTTTCTCAGTCGTATAAACTCCTTAAATTAAAATATATTATCTTCTAGTGTTAAACACATGGGTAATGATAAGAATCTCCTGATAAAACCCAGGTTGTAGTGCTGCTGGAGCTCCTGGGAAGGCCACCCCAGCGAGCTGGAGGGTGAGCAGCTGCTTCTCTGCAGTCCTGTCTCAGAGTCACCAGGTCTACTCAGGTGGTTCCACTTGAACTCCTTCTTTCCTTTTTTCAGTATTTTCCTTTTAAAAATCAGGCTTATTGAGGTATAAATTAGAGTGAAATTGTTCTTAGTGTTTTGACAGATGTATACATTGGGTAATCCACATCATTCCCTAGATACAGAGAAGTTCCGCCAGCCCGTACCTTCATTGGCCTCTCCCACTTCTTAGACCACTGCTATGTTTTCTCTCGCTGTTGTTTTGTCTTTCCCAGAATGTCATGCAAGTGACTCTTGGGCTTTCTAGTTTGCAGCTTTTCACTTAATGTATTTGACATCTATCTAGTGCGTTATTGTCATTCCTTTTGTGTTGCATGCGTCCTTTCGTACACCACTCGGTTAGCCATTCGGCAACAAAGAGCACGAGGTTGGGTCTCAGCTCAGCGGTGCAGCGTATGCCCAGGACGTGCAAGGCCCCGAGTTTAGTACCAGCCCCTGGTGGAGAGGAGAAAAAGAAAAGAAAGTGGCATGCAGGGTGTTTTCAGATTTAGACTATTATAAAATGTGTGTCCAGGTTTTTGTTTGTTTGTTGTTTTATTTCTCTGTGAGTGGGATTCTCTGAGCGCAAGATGCCAGTTAATGGGGTAAAGTTTTTTTTTTTTTTTCCAAAATAATGTCCAATTATTTCATAGCCTGTGTTTTTATCCACCATTTTAAAATAAGGGTTTATTTAGCAGATACTCTATAGCGAATCACAAGAATTAGAGAAACTTTCAGCTTTTATGTGGCAGTTCTAGACTGGAGATGGAAAGAAAGTTTCCAGTTTGGATAGAAATGGCTAAAAAGGATGCTTCTCACTGCATATAAATGGGTGGTACAGAATAGTCCAGGAAAAACTGTCAGTGTGCTCTAGCTGAGGACCCCTGGGAATACCTGTGGTTGAATGGTGGAGTGTTGGTGACACTTGTAGCCATAAGAGCACACATACCACAGGGAACCGTAGCATAGCTCAGCAACAAGGTGATGAAGGGTTGTTGTATTGAGATGTGTTTGTGATAGGTGATTTGATGAAGACCTCTAATTTTTGCTCTAAGTTGGACAGTCAGGAAGTAGAGGTAAGTCTATAATTAGTTATTTTGCTAAATAATATCTAGAAAGAGGGAAGTTTAGAATGAGTAAAAGTGTGGCCCGGGGATTTGGCTCAGTGGTTCCAGCGCCTGTCTTGCAAGCACAAGGACCTGGGTTCGATCCCCGGAAACCACATACCATACTAGGTGTGGAGACTCATGCCCAGCGGCAATCAGCACCACATACCACAGTGCCGAGCGTGGTGGCTCACGCATGTAATCCCAACACTCGGGAGGCAGAGGCAGGAGGATTGCTGTGCTGTGAGTTTGAGGCTGAGCTCAGGGCCAGCCTAAACTACAAAGCGAGAACCTGTCTAAAAAATAAATAAAAAAGAATGAGTAAAAGTGTGACTGGTAAAGAAGCAAGTGCTTCTTTCTTGAGGTATGATTTAGTTAGAAACCTACTTCTTGATTTCCATTCAGTAAACTTTTTGATTATTAAAATTAGACTTTCTTAACATTAGTTTGGTATTTTCCTGCTCTGTGTTCTGTGTGATCACTTAGACAGCACTGCTGATTTCGTCTATGCTCAGACTTGATTATGAAGTGGTCTTTTTGTCCTGATCATGGAATGGCTCATGCTCAGGTTCGCTGAAATTATTTTAGTTTAACAGGAGAACATCAAGGCCAGGCTGTGCCACGTCAGCTCCTAGGAACACCAGGATCTTGATAGCCCCGGATTATTTTGTGGATATTAGAGGCTGCCTTTGTCATTCTCTAAATATAGGCACTAAGAATGTGGGCTATAGAGTCAGACAATTCCAGAGCCTGTTCTTCAGTAGGAACTGGTTACATTATTTTACTACTATGCCTCAGTAAATATGGGGAATATCATATGGTTGGCACTGAGAGAAATGAGCTGATACAGAATAATAAGAGTAGATAGGAGCACTTTCAACTTCAGTGTGCTAACAGCATATACATACTTTATTTCTGGCCTTCACATTCATGGTTTCTGGCTTGCTTATTTCTAGCCTTAATTTTTTTAAAAAAATTAATTTTGTTAAGCAATGTCATATCTAATTTCTCCAGATTTTCAGAAAGACAAATGGCTCTAGGTGTAACCAGTAGAAGCAAACTCAGTCACTGAAGAGACTGGATGGTTGATATACCACCATTAAGAATTTAATGTGTAGGGCTGGGATGTAGCTCAGTGGCATCACATCTGCCTGGCATGTGCAAGGTTCTGAGTTCAAACTCTGGTACTTCAAAAAAAAAATTAAAGTGGAAACAATTCAATCTGTTACAAAATTGTTATTTCCATAATGTACCAGACTCATTAAGACATTACAAATTTTTTCAAAATAACATCCAGAAATAAAGTATAATTTTAATAATCTTAGATTTTACTGAATAGGAATCAAGAAGTAGATTTCTGAGGAACTGGATCTAACTTTAAGGCTCTTTCTTTTGCATCAAGGCACCTCAAATCAAGGTATCGTCCTTCTACAAAAGTTATTCCATAAAGATCTGCATATTCTCATTTTAGACTTAGGAGTGGCCAGGCACTACGTGATGCTATTCTTTTTTTCTTTTTTAAAGTTTTTTGAGACAGGGTCCACTTTGTAGTTCAGGATGACCCTGAACTCACTATATAGCCCAAGCTGGCCTCGAACTTGTGGCATTCCTCCTGCCTCTGCCTCCCAAGTGTTGGGATTACAGGCATGAGCCACCATGCCTAGCTTTTTCTTTACTTTTTGGTACTGGGTATTGAACCAAAGAAGCACTGAGTTCCACAGTTTAAAAAACAACAACAACAACAAAAAAAAAACCAGGTCTTAACATGTTGCCTGGGCTGACCTCAAATTTGTGATCCTCTTGCATCAGCCTCCTTGAGGCAGGAGATTAGGGCAGGAAAAATGGGCTGGGAAAGTGGGCATGACCTGTAAATCTTGGAGTTCAGGACGAATGAGCAAAAAGTGTTATCTTCAGTCCTTTAGCTTTTTAATAGGTCGGCGTAGTC